>LPNX010987788.1:389868-452969 GCA_001517045.1 Pseudotsuga menziesii
CAAAAACTAATGTCTAATACAAACCATATAGGTAACTCAGATATGTTGGTCCACTATGTCAACAAAAATGAGAGTAACAAAATTGATCAAGACAATAAACAAGACAAGGAGACTAAATATCGTAGGGATGACCAAAATGCCAATAATATATTTGATAAAGATAAGCTCGACCAAGATCATAATGAGAGTCAAGCTAGTATCATTAACAATAAGGACGATCCATACAATGACAAAAGATGGATCCTATAATATGCAAAGGAATCAGATATCGTAGATTCATCTTCTACCTTAACTCTTCTACCACCGTGGAGAAACCTAAATGTAACACTATCAGGTGACTTCGAGTGTGAGAAGCCTCACGAAACGCCACTTCTCGAGATAAATTGTAAGGATAATAAAATGGAAACATTACGTGATGACATCATGAGTATTGTGGGACAAGCGATCTCTAAAACAACGCTTGATATGGTCAGTCACAAATATATTCCTCGTATTCATGTACATGGAAAATGGGACAACAATAATAAACATAATGGGGTACAAATTCAAGTTAGAAATGAAAGGAAAATGACAAACTATTGCGTAAAGACCAAGCACATACCTAATACAAGTTCTAAAAAAGACATAAATGAAGTAATGACATTGTTTCAACACAAAACGAGAATGAAAAGACAATAATCTAAGCTTTGAGGACAAAGCTCACTTAAAGGGAGTGGCAATGTAGTGAACATAAAATAAGATTATAATTAAATAATTAAATAATTTATAGTTAGGTTAGTATGAAAGGAGGTGTCTCCTCATCATGAATGTCCAAACCATATTTAAGGCCAAGACATCATTGTAATATCCATTATCTAATATATTATTCATATTTCATTATTTAAAATGATAGTCGGATTCGACTACTAATGAACCAACCGGATTCGGTTGCTCCAATCGACGACCAAAAATAACCTGCTTTCAAAATATTTTGAGCCGTAGAAAGCCCAGATAAATGACCACCACACGCCCCTCCGTGGCAATCATTCAACATAGACTTGACCTCCCCATGAGTTAAACATCGACGTAAAATGGAATCAACCCCGCGACAATACAAAGTGTCACCGACACTAAAGTAATTCTTATCTAAATGACGTAGCCGTCGACGCTCATCTCGTGAGAGGTGAGAAGGAACCTTTAAAGTTTTTAAATAGACAATAATATCCCCATACCATGGGTCCATAGTCGAAATAGGAAAAATATGAAAGAGTCCTCATGAATCTCCCCTTCATAGAAACTAGGAAAGTCTGATATGAGCTCTGCAAAAATCAATGATTTCTTTGACTTTGCTGAAACAAACTCGAGATTGAATTCTTGCAAAATCACAATCCATTTATTGTATTTCCCCCTATCATCCATCTGGTGAGGACAAATTGAAATGGATTAATGTGAGACACACCCAAATTTTGGTGAAGGAGTATGTAATGTCTCAAACGTTGGACCGCATGGACGATAGCTAAGGATAACTTATCGACATGAGTATAACGAAGTTCCGCATCAATGATGTTTTGGCTAAGAGAATAGATGGAATGATCTTGAAGCTCCTCATCCTCTTAAACCAAGACCATACCAATCATGTCCTGATACGTGGCCACATATAACAAGAAATATTGGCTATAGTCGGGTGGACTAAGCACGGGGGTCGATGCCAAGGCTTTCTTTAATGCATCAAAATACTTTTGGGCTCGCTCATCCCAGATAAAAGTTGTGTATTTCTTCAATAAGCGCATGAAACCCTTGATCAAATTGGAGAAATTGACAATGAATCTTCGCAAGAATTTTTCCACCCCTTGCAAACTTTGAAGATGTCTAATATTACGTGGGGGAGACAATTGAAGTATTTCCTCAACCTTTAAAGGGTCGACCTTAATGCCCTCCTTGGAGACGATAAACCCTAGTAAGCGACTTACCTTCACGCAAAAGATGCACTTATGAGGATTCAATCGGATTTGATATCGACGACATCTTTCAAAAACCAAGCGTAGATGGTTAGGATGATCCACTCTCAAATGAGAGTGAGCAGCTAAATCATCAAGATACACTTCAATTAATCGCTTAAGGTCATGAAAAGCGAAGGTCATGTCCCGTTGAAAAGTAGCTCTAACGTTTTTAAGGATGAAAGGTATCTTTCGATTTGCAAACATACCCTAAGGACAAGTGAAAGTTGTTTTATGTTGATCCTCAGGTTTGATCTGAATCTAATTACATCGTGAAAATCCATCCGTAAAGGAGAACACCTCACTTCTCGCACACTCATCCAAAATATGATCAATAAATGGAGTGGGGAAGTTATCCTTAGGACAAGTTCGGTTCAAGTCTCTGAAATAAATGTATACATGGATAGTCCCGTGTTTCTTATCAACTGGAATGGGATTGGATACCCATTCAATCAAGCGAACTGGATAAATGAAGCCAACCTTAAGAAACTTCTATATCTCTGCCTTAATAGCGGGCACCTTCCTAGGATTGATCATACACAAATGTTGTTCAATAGATCTAGCATTCAAATAGGTTTTGATCTCATGTTCAACAATGCAAGGGTCTATTCTTGTCATTTCCTCATACGACCAAGTGAATACATCTCGAAATTCTTTAAAGAGCTTGGTGTACACCTCAACCTCATTGGGGGAACAATCCACCCCAATGTATACATTTTCTATCTTGCCAGGAGTTTGAGAAATGTTGATAGGCATGGTAGGTGACAAATTGGCCATTTTCCCTTCGGCATACTTACTAGGAGCACCTAGTGGGATCATGGGCCTACCAACTTTCTCACTAAGGATCGCCCTATTATCATCACACTCCATATGTTCAGGCTCAGCAAGAAAGTAATATCTGTGATGTAACTCTCCCCAAGGTTTCTCTACACTAGACATAGCTTCGAGAATAGCTTCATCCATCGAAAAAGTGTCATTGAAGCAGTCATGCAATTAAGATGACCCAACTACCCAAGCAGGCAGTGCATAGGGGTCCTCCTCCTCCGTCTGCGAAGAGGAAGGACTAGGATCTACAATGGGACCAATATTAGCTTGATAAGCAACCGATGTTGTAGATAATGACATGTCCATCTTGGAAGGTCTAGGGTCTTCATCTGAAGTGCTCGAAGAAGGGAGAGTCCAAGGATCTTCCAAATGCGAAACACGAAATGGAACCGAACTCAATGATGATGAATCTCTACCAAGTCTAGAACCTATGGTAAGAATTGGTGTAGAAAAGTTAAAAATTCCCATCAATGACGGATACATTCCCACTCCAACATTCTCAGTTGTCGGTTGATAATTATCAATGACTGGGATAGTACCTCTCGACGATGCTTCCATACCGGAATTATCAAAAGATCTCTTATTGACAGGAACAATCCTTCCTTCAAACAGAAAAGAAACCACTCAAAAGAGGGATGAAGTGACTGCTTTCATATTATAAATCTAGTTTTGGCCCAATAAAAAGTTATAGTCGAGGGGCGCATCAACCACCTCAAACTCTATTGTCATGGTCTTTCCTCCCAATTGGACCTCAAGAGAAGGAAGCATACCATGCAGCCGAAAAGATATCCCAACAAAAGCAGTCAACATGGTTCCAAACTTTGACAACTTAGGAGAACCTAAGCCCTTCCAACAAGCTAAAGACATCATAGAAGCTGCAGCGCCTTCATCAATCACCATGCATTTAATGGTGTTGTTCATACACTCTACATGCACTAAAAGATGCACATGGTAAGGTAAGTGAGGTTGGACTTCATGACTTTTGAATTTAATCAATGTGGAAGGGTTTGAATCAACCACCCCAAGGGAAGATACCAAGTCCTTCCTCTGTGAAGGGAAAGTCTGAAGGACTTCTAAGGCGGACATCACATAAGGAGTCTGGCCCAAATCCTCGATAATGGAATAGTTATGGGCAACTCAGGCATTGGGATTTTGTCCCGAACGCTTTAAGACTCCCTTAGGAATGCAAGGTGGAACTTTAGGCTTGTCACTAGGTTTATGAATACACAAAGGGGTCTTGAGTGGAGCAGGTTCTTTCCCTAGGTCAGGTTGTGACGAACCATAATCTTTAGCTTGCATCACAACATTCTCGGCGGACATCATATTTATGCAACCATGGTCATTTGCAGTGTTCAATGGATTGTGATTCCTATCAAAAGCACTTCCAGAGTCCACAGTCCTCGAATTCATATTTTGATTGTGCAATAAAGGGTCCGTTAACACAGTTGGGCTCTGTGCGATGAATTTCGAGGCATCTTCCATACGAGGGCACAAGTGAGTGAGGTGATATGCCCCACAAATCTTGGACGGGAACTTGACCTTACGTATAGACTTATTGTCCCCCCCAGCATTGTTATCCTTCTTATCATCATTAGCATTTCCATTCCTATTCCCACCCTTACGATTATTTCTTCCTTTTTTCTTGTTCCGTCCAGGTTGTTGGTTACCTTTCTAGTTTGATGATGACACAAAATGTACATATCTCGATTGGGTGGGTTGAGACAAAGCCATAGCTTGTCCCAACGCAGGATGGTTAATAGACAAATTTTTCATTTGATTCGTAAGCGAGTCTACAGGTTTAGCACTTGTAGAGCCAACAATGTCATCGACATGTGGCCCAGTTTTGAACTTTGGATCGAACTTGGATCGCGGTGCATTCAGAATAATCTCATATAGGAGCCCAGACTAAGCATAAATAAAGTCTAGTTGCTGAGGTCAAAAGATATCATGTTCCTCATTCATCACTCCAGATGTGGAAACATCCTTTGCTATATATGGCAATAACGACTTGAGGAAACACTCCAAAATAAACTCTGGTGGAATGTGAGCCTTAATCAACTGCTTTTGACTATGCCACTCTTGCATGTGATAAAAAAATATGGGTAGCTTTATCCTACCAAAATGTCGACAAGAGTTCTATACCGACATCGTAACACATAGGTAGTTGAAAGTGGTTGAGAAAGGTCATGGGTAAGTCATTAAATGTCTGAGATGTTCCCCCAGGCATCTCTATATACCACTTCACCGTAGGACGAGTGAGGTTACATTGAAATTATCGTAAGCGAACATAATTATGGTTCAACGAATTTGAAGAGCACCATAGGTGGAAAGTCGTAACATGCTCACGAGGGTCCTCACCAGTCTTACCTTCAAATTTTGGAATGTCTAAAGGAAGTTTGGCGGGAACAACCGACCATGTCGGATCATGAGACACCAGATCATTAGTCAATATTGATAAGCCAAGCAAGTTTAACGTTGCTAGGAAAGGGAGCCAAGGTTGTGCCATTTGGTTCCATGCTCCATGATAAGACTAATTAATGTAGGGATGGTTGTTGTAATCACCATGGCCTTGTCTAGTGGGATAATAGCTTCCTCCTGCTTGCCCCATAAAATGGTACATGGGAATATTGTATTTCGGAATACCTTGAGACTGGGGTGCTACTAAGCCATAGTTGTAGGACTGATAAGCAGATTGATCCTCGGACACATAAGGTAGTACATGATGAGGTACATAACTCGTCGACATGTAAGGAGGCATGTAGCCTTGTGATACAAAGGTGTGGGTAGATGAGGGAACAACATGGCTAGCAGTAATACTCTAGCTCGAAGGACCATATGAGCTATGGGGAGGATGCGACATTAAAAATGCATTTGAAGGAACATGTGTAGTAGACGATGGAACATAAGACGAAATATAACTTGTGCTTCCAATGTTCATATGTCTAAGGCCATTTCCGGGAACATGAATACTAGTATTAGGCCTAGTTAACGGGTGTGAGGATCCTCCCACCACAGGTGTGGAAGGTGCAATATGATCACTACCAAACCTATCTGCATGGAAAGGGATCGCAGTTCCCCTACGCATAGTACTAGGGTCAAAACCAGATCCGATGCTAAATGACGAAACGACCTTTGGAATATATGGCATGACAAATGTAAAAGGGCCAGAGCTAAAGGGTGTCGAATGAGTCTCACCGCTCAACCTATGTGAAGAATATCGGTGGTCTGTGTTTACATAATATGGAAATTTATGATAGTACATTATATGACGTCTCGACCTTAAAGTGATTGGGTTCCTCTGGAGTCCCATATAAATTCTCAGGTGCATTCTCCACCCTGGGGGGTGGAGAAGGAGGATGCTCCAGGATCTCAGATGTATGATTCATATTGAGATATTTGTGTGAATCAAAGTGAGTATCAGTCCACCCAGACTATCTGGTTCTCTTCCATGAAGGAGGAGGAGATCTAGAAGGCGAAAACCCCACTAAACATCGAGAATGGCGAAATTCCTTTCTCGGATCCACGATGACTCAATGAAAATAAAAAAGACTCAAACTGATTACAAACCCTAGAGCAATCTAGCGTACAAAGAGCACCCTCCTAAGCAAATCTACAGGAAAAATGCAAGCAAGCCAAGGGGAGGATAAGTGAGCTCCTGAATGCAGTAGGTATGTCTCTCTTAGGAGAGGCCTAAGACTCCCATAGACTACAAGCGGATCTATGTAACCAATTATAGTGACCCTCATCTTCAACGCGTAAATCGAATGTGTTGTCTGGCCCCTACCTAGCCAAGACACTCACATAATAACCTCTAGAAGTACCCCCTACGATACCTAGGTAAGGAAACTAAGGGCACCCCAATATAACCAATGCTCAAGCAAACAGTCACAGGTGGGATCTATCGTATGGGCAGGGTAGCAAAGCTCGAAGCTCAAAAGCACCAACCGGTACCTCAAAAACCCTCAGATACGAATAAGATCCTGGGAATATCTCCAGCACTCATAGAAAGTGGCCAAGGACTATCCCAACCATGATCATGTACACTGCCTTGTGCTTAAATCCTATGTAAGAGGAGCCTCCTGAGAACACTAATTATACTAATGATTTCACTCTCTCACCTGGACAGACACCTACTTGTTTTGTTTAGTAGTCTTGGAGAATTTACTCACAATGAACTATTCATAGACTCTAAAACCTAATCTTGTTAATGTACTCGATCAAATAAAAATGTATAATTCATTTTAAACTAAGCATTGATTTTATTGGTTGTAATTACTCAAGGGAAATGACCGTGCAACTAATGATGTTATGACTCAACAGTGAAAGTAAATTTGCGCACCTAACAAACAATGCCAAGTGCTATTTTGTCTAAATGAGAAAATGGGGTATGCCACTACATGAGATGCATATTTTTTCCTTCAAATTACAATGCAACCATTCCTATATGAAATCCTGACTATAACTTCAGTAAGAAAACCTAATGCAAGTACCATGCAAGTGTAAAAATGCATCAATATGCCAAAAATAAAATATTTTTGTATTTTTGAAATAATTAATGTGTAAAAGAAACAAAAGAATCTACAACTCTCACACCCTCCAGCAACTCTCAGACAACAGCCAAGCAAGGCGCTAGGATAAAAGAAACCTAGTGCACTAATACACAAACAAAAAAGGAAACAAGATGTCAAGAACCATTCCTAGTAAAAAAGCAAATGAAAAGGGTCTCTGGTCAGAAACAAAGGCAAAAGACAGACACCAACAATATCCAGGAAGACTCAACAACACTAAGACTTCACCCAACAACTCTCAATCATCCAAATCAAGTTCAAAACAAACATATACGCGACTATTCGCAGAAAACCTGCGTGTATACGTGGAAATTCATGAAAAACCCGCATGTATATGTAGCCGTGAAGCAAAAACTCATGTACAGGAAGAAAGATGGGAAAAATGATAAGCTAAGATCAAAATCACTTCCACAGGGCACTAATGGGTAAACATACTTCTAGACCTGACACGAAAACAAATAAACAAAGAGCAATTCAAGCACATTGTGCACCCAATCCCCAAAGAAAAAACTAGGAACCTCCCTAGTGGGGTCACCAATTCTATTACGGAGAGAAACTTCCTATGGATTGGGGTATACCACAATAGATTCAATGAAACCAGAAATCAATCCATTCGAATATGCAAGAGAAATAAATACATCTAACACTAAGGGATATGAAGCGTACCTTATTCCAAATGGTTGATGTAGATCCCCGTTGAGCTTTTCCAACATGCTTGCATTCACAATTCACTCTCAACAACAACAAACAAGACAGGCATACTATATATCAAAGTGTTAGGCCTACTCTAGCATATATAAATCATCATGTATAAGCAAATAAATACATCTATGGATACAATATCCATAGTTATGCACATGTATGGGACATGAAATGGATATTTCTATTAATAAAACATAGATAAAATAGTGACAAACTCTGTCGGCACTTCTTCGAACCGGAGAAACCGAGTCCTCCACCTGGGCCTGCACCACTTCAATCCTCCATCACAATGGAAAGCTTACAAAGAAAAAGAAATCCTAGGAAGAGCAGCAATGTGTGCTCCAAAGGGACAAAGGGATGCAGACTCAAGCATAAACAAGTGAGGCAACAATGAACTGTAGTTTCCTTACTCTTCAAGTTCTCCTCCTTCAATGTATCCAAGAGGATCAATATATAACCCTCCAAATAAGAAATGAAGGGTCGAGTGCAAGCATTCTCAAGGCATATGGAAGGCCAAGAGTCAAATTATTCGGGACTTTATGAGGAAAAATCCCAAAACTTTTGTCTTCATGCACATTTCCCGATGTACGCGGGTAGTTGCTCAAAAGATGCATGTACACACGGATATTGCTTTAAAAGTCACGTATACACATAAACATGTTTTTTTGGGGACTTTCTTGGGACATCAAAGCATAATTTGAGCAAAGTGGGTCCAAGGAGTCTGCACAGGGACATGGAAGGCCATAAAGATGTGATCTACAAAGTGTGGTAAAATCAGCTATAACAGGAAGCATGAAGGGAAATCCTCTATGACGGTGACTTGGGATTCTGACTTGGGAACAACTAGACTTTTCTCTTCTTCTTCCAAGCAAAAGCCCCTTTTGGAAATTACTTGCAATCTAATTGCCAAAATATGAACACACTAATCCAACCAACAAAACTCTTGCTAAGTAGCCCTCTTCTACTGTCCACTAATCTTTTCAAATCCCTAGCTCTGATACCATGTTAAAATATTAGAAAAAACACTAACATGCAGCTAGCAGACTCAGCTAGACATTATGTCAAACACTTAACATACTCTTTGATTTCAACCTTCTATAAAACTTCAACATACATGCATTCAACCCAACACATGCCACTGTAGTTTTATTAGCATAAATACAAATGCTTAAGTAAACTGAAAATATAGCAACATAAACAGGTAGTGGACAAAAGTCACTTTCAACACCTTAGATACTTGAGATTTTGGTCAAAAGATCCTATAAAACCCACAATGGGGAAAACCAATTAATGAGGAAATTCTATTAATGAGATTACAACATTATGGAAACTTATAATAGGCATCCTCAACATTAAATGCATTAAATATTTCTTGAAAAGCATGCCACTACACTAAAAAAACTCATAAAAACAAGTACAATCCATACATTCACTATACAACTTGTTGTGTGGTCACCAAACAACAAGAAAAAACTTACAGAAATCTTCCTCAACTTCTATGCCACTTTCTAGCAATACGACCCCTCCAACAACAACAACTTGCCTTTATTTTTGTGTGAAACTATAGCCATCAATTTAAATGCGAAAGTTCGTACAGTACAGTCTATTTTACAATCCTCCTTCCTCAATTTTTGTGTATCAAATTTCTCCTTAATTTTGTGCCTCCTTTCTCTCTTCGGATTTGCACCCTCCTATGAAAAATGCTTCTCTCATGTTGCTCCAAATCTCCTTCTCACAACTCTCCCTCTTTCCTTATTCAATATGCATCTCACACATTCTCACACTCGTGTGCTTCTCACACTTATCTCCAAGACTCCCTTGGAATGGCGTGCTATTGCTTTTGCAACTATATCCCCAAAAAAATTCATATCTGGGCCCCCCCTTATATTTCTAGTCTTCAGTTTTTCTTAAGTTTCTTTTGCCTTCTTTTCGACTTAGTTTCTTTTAGGAAAACTCATTTTTTCTACCTGATTTATCAGATGAACTCACAGAGTTTATCTGATGCAGCGGAGGTCCTACCCAGTCTACCTGCCGATCTTTCAGTTTTTTTACCTTTTTCGGAAGACTCACGTGAGTTTACCGATACGTCGGTTAAACTTTGGTGTCCACATACAATGTTGTCAGAAGGCAGGTCCTTTTCCTTCGGATGGCTTGTTGACAGCCTTTCCGATGAAGCGGATTGACTTAGCGGAAGGAGTTATGTCCTCTATCGCCCACTGTTTCAGAAGAATTAAATGAGTTCTCCGGCAAAGCCCCGACTGTTGTTTCGAATGACTTTCTTGTCTGTACTCGATGTTTCTGGGAAGCCCATCTGATACCGTGCTAAGACATTTGATCCCAGTTCCAGAAGAAAAGTTTCTTGTTAGTCGATATGTGTCGGATCGATTCAAGTTTTCCATGCGATACTATCGGATACACTTGTTCCATCTCACCTGATTGGCTCTGGAGGGTTTGTATGATACCCCACAAATAGAAACTGTTGAAGCCACCGATATGTTTTGGTGGTGAAGTTCATACTCCGCCCGATGTACGTCCACTACCTCTCCAGTTTTCACCCGATGCCGTTGTTTTTGTTTTGAGTATGGCGCCGATGCATTGTCCCGATTAAATTCCATTGAGGTCTCACACATGGACCATTTATTAACCCTATGGCCAAGTATTTTTAAGCACCAAAGGCGCCTGTCATGGTTATTTGTTGTCCGTTGAAGTTGTTTGTTTTGCTAAGCAATCTGTCAATCGCATTGCGGATACAATCAGTCGTGTGGCGATTGTGCATGTTCAAACTTGTATTTCTCTTCACCAGGTAGGTTTTCAGCTTCATGCTCAGTCGTCTTGATTTTATTGGGGTTTTTGGTTTTAGGTTTTTTTACCTTAGTTTCTTTTATATACCCGGGATGTTTAGGGTTTTGCTTTTGTGTTGTGAATGTTAGATTTTTCTGGGGTCGATCGGGTCATGGCTCGCGAGGCGTTGAGTTTTTATACCTGCCTCGTGCCATTCATCGTTTCCGCCCTCGCCATGGGGGTTTCACTGTCAGAAGGTTACAGAGGAGCGGGTGTGTGCAGATGAGCGTTTCACTATCTACACCACTTAATGTCTTTTTCAAATGAGCACGGGCATGGAGGTTTTTATCGTTGGCCGGGTAGAGGTGTCTTGTGTCAAGGGTTTCTTAAAAGTGTCGTGAGCTGTGAGAGCCATGGTTGTGATGTCCATATCTTGGTGGGTGTACCTCTGTTGTTGATCTTCACGGTACAGGGGTGGAGGTTTTCTTCACTTAAGGATGTTCTAAACTAGATAGTTTGGTTGCGGGCCGTGTGGAAAACTATGAAGAAGCTTAAGCCCGCGTCCAGCTCTCGCTATAGCATTAATTTGTTACTGGTTGCAATGTTTCAGGATAACGTGATAAAGATTGTTGTTTAATATGAGTTCATGTTGTTTCTGGTTATATATATAGGCATATAAGACTTGTTTTGATGGTTTTGACAGCCTCAATATTTATTTAGCACCATGCACAGAAAATGGAAAAAGAGGGTCCAGGACATGGAAGACGATTCAGACGTGGAGGTTATCACGAAGGTAGAAATCGTATATGAAGATACTAAACCATTTACTGGAGTCGATCTAGAATTCAGATGGGGCCAGATATATCAAATGATCAAAGACCACACTGTCCCAGGGGCAGGTTTAGAAGATATACTAATCTATACAAATATAAAGAGGTCAGCTATCATGAAGGCGACCACTCGTCCTGAACTTTTTCCATGTTCTGAAGTCATTGGTTGGATACTTCCAAGGAGACATGTAATCAAGATGATCCTGGCAGATGTAAATGGGCAAGGTTTTGCTGCTTATAGTCCGAAATATGTAGCTCAAGCATGTAAGCTAACCGTAGCTCATATTTATTTAACAAAAAAATGGTTGAAGGAGTTATACATGGATATTTTCGACTGTATAAAGAAGATGATGATCCCAGAGAAGCAGTTTCATACAAAGCCTACTGGGGAGTATGAAACTATGAATTTACATACCCCATAAAGGCTTATAGCTTTAATGTTGAACTGAATCTATGGTCGAGCAAATGGAAAATTTTATAAGATAGGCTGGGTACCAGTGATTTACTTCGTAGCCACTAGGGGCACTATTTTCAACTGGTCTAACATAAACTCACACAACTTATCATCGTGCATCAGCACAGCACTCGGAGGTACATTGCAAAAGAAATCAAAATTATACATGAGCTCTTTCCTGGTTGATTTCATTTTATGCACTCACCAGCTCCCAGCGCTAAACTACAAATGGGATAAGACAAATACCCCTGTGTATTCTGCATACCAGCTCTTCTGGGCCCATAAATATCATAGGTTTTACAAGAACATCTGTGAAGACTTCATAATGCCACTCTATAAGCTAATATTCCTCGCAGAGTGCGATTGCATGTCTAAAAACACATTAGAAGTAGTGGAGAAGAATGGCAACTATTATCTTTCTGAAGAAGGCTTGTACATAAGGATGTTTGGAGGATCCAAAGCCCCTTCCATGTTTCCAAAGTATGCCACTTCTTATGTCATACACAAGGAGGTGGTGAGGCATCTTTATATAGATGGGATCGAAAATTTCTTTTTTGATCAGAAAAACACTGTGTATCCACCTCTCCCATTCTATATAGGCAGTTACAAGTTTGCCAAAGTAAAGAGTGTGTCTGAGTTTGTGAAGGAATTAGAATACTTTCATTTTGGGGAAAAAACTTTCCACAGAAATGATTTGGCAAACAATATTGCAGATTACTGTGCGTCGGTAGGAGTACACTTCGAATACACAAACTACTGGGATAAAGATGAAGAGATTTTACGCAACGCTCGCAATATGAGAGCCTTGAGCCGGAGATTCAAGAAGAAAATAAAGACTGTGGGTGGAAAAGGAGGCAGTAGTAGTGCTATCGAGCAGAAAAAAACAAGAGGAAGAAGCTGCAAGAAAAAGAGAAGAAGAAGCCCACAGGTTGTCTTAAGAAACAGAGCAACGTTTAGCAGAAGAAGAAAACAAGAAAAGGCAAGAAGAGGAAAATCAAAAAAGGAAAGAAAGAGGTGAAGGAGAAATCCTGAAAATAAAACATGATGACAGTTGTTGGCAAGGGGTTGGGGCAAGTGAGTTGCGTAGCGTCGCGACAGCTACGCAAGCTCATTTGGTACCGCGCAAGGGTTATTTAGCACGATGAGCGGAGAAGTAACCACTTTTTGAATATTTATGTATATGTGGGCCTAATTTTGTTGTAATAGGTCAGTAGCGGTTAGAAATTAGTTAATACTGGACCCTTGAGGTGAAGGCATAAGCCTATTTATAGATCCATTTTTGTAACGATAAATAGACATGATTTTGGCATTGCATCTAGCACACTCTGAGCTGGAGATTGTTCTGTCTTGACTGTGATTTTGTCTAGGTTTCTTTTGATGCACTCTCTAGTTTTGGAGAAGGATTGTGTAATGTGGCATATTTACGTAGGATTAATATCAGATGTGTTGAGTACGGTTCAATCCCTATCTATTGTTTGTTATGATGCAGTAGTACCGCTTTTTGTTGTAATGATGCAATGCGATTTATGTAGATCTATTATGATTCTGCTTCTGATACAATGATGCGAGTTAGTTTCTCCTTGCTCTGTTAATGAGATCTGTTAAATCTCTATGACTATTGAATGTGGTATGATGTTTCATGATTAATGTTGTGATAAGATAGGGTGATCGCATAAGTCATGGTTCTCCCCTGTCGGATCCCCATGTCCTCCTTCCCCACTATCGAAAACTCAGTTCTGACAGCTCTCCCTTAAACGCCTCGGGTGAGACCTCGTTTACTTTGCAGACGTTGCTGGGCAGGGTAAAACCTGTTCGGGCCGATGCTCAGGGAGATCGCGCTACAGGATGTCGACATAGTCGGAACCCCTGTCGATGAGGCTTTGTTGGTGGGTTGCGCCAACAAATGGTTCCGTTGTCAGGACCGAGTTGCAACTAGGAGGGGGGATATGTTCTGGCATCTAACTCAACCAGAGATCGAGGATTGGTTTGATCAGAATTTGTGGGAGTTTGCTGAAGCAAAAAACCAGAACTCGAAATTGTCGACAAGTCAATGGCTGGCTAGATATATCCATGATGGTCCTCATGAGTGGTACTTTTGTCAATTTCTAGTACTCTTGCATGAATGGTTGACCAAATTTGCTAAGCGGAAGACAAATTTCCAAGGAGGAGAGCTGACATCCTGGACCCCAGAATTGATCCAGGCACTGTAGGAAACTAGCAACAAAGTGTCGCGGGCAGTTGAGGTATGGTTAGATAGTATCTTAGAGGGATACATCACTGAATTTGTTGTTGATACTAATAAATATTTTAGCGAAGTAGAAAGGGAATTTTTCAGTGGACCTTGTGGCCGGTTCTTATTGTCACTACCACTATCGATTAAGCAACTAGTCTGTGAAAAGGGTATCTTAAAGATGGACCAAGAGTAGTGGACCTCTAGTGTGTGGGGGATGCAAGCACTGTGACTGAAAGGGGGGAAATGCATAAGGAAATAAGGGGTAGATGGACATGAGTTCTAGTGAGAATATAAAGGTCATTGAAGAAGCAAGTGGTTCTATGAGGGGAGGAGCAAGGTTTCGAGAAAAGAGGCAGAGGACGGGAGAAGGTCCTACTGAAGTCGAACTGCAATACCATGAAGAACAACCACATGGGACGAAGCAAAATTTATGTGACGATGAGGATATACAAGCCCAGGCTACACCCAGAAGAACGACAGGATCGAACCCCAGCAGTAGCGTGCCTACCCCTCCATACACTACTCCACCACAAGGAAGGAACACACATTCTACGTCGACTTTCCCAATGTGTCAAAAACAATCTAGTAATAGACCACCAGTAGGAGGAAGAAGTCCAAGGATGGCGAGCGACGAGATGAAGTTGCCAATATTCAATGGAAATGGCACCGATGATCCAGAATAATACGGGTTCTTATGCAAAGCTATCTGGACTGCTCGACAAAGCGTTGATGATGATGTCAAGAAAAATCAGTTAGCCACTACTCTGAGGGGCCGCGCATTGGAACGGTTTATGAAATTCACACGAGTGCCTCAGGCAAGCACTACAAAAACATTGGACGATATCAGGATAGGGATATTTGAGGAATTTAAGAAGCCGAAGCTCAAAGCTCAGTACATTACTGAATTGAAATAGATCAAACAATTCCCTAATGGAACGATTTGTGATTTTGATGAACGATTTAAGACATTGACAGCTCGGGTCAGTTTTTCGATGAGCGATGTTTAGCACAAAGAATGGTTCATTGCAGTGCTTGTCCCACATATTCGACAACCATTAGTGCAACAAAAGATCGCGACACTGAGTGAGGCTATGGAGACCACGATGAAATTGGAAGCATCACCAATAGGAGAAACTGTTG
Source organism: Pseudotsuga menziesii (assembly GCA_001517045.1). Lineage (NCBI taxonomy): Eukaryota > Viridiplantae > Streptophyta > Pinopsida > Pinales > Pinaceae > Pseudotsuga > Pseudotsuga menziesii. The sequence goes on from LPNX010987788.1 coordinate 405,378, forward strand.
TTGGAATGAATTAGATTCAGGCGCAGCTGGCCAATCTAACACTACAGCTGCAAGACATCAAAAAGGCCAAGGAGGATCATGATGATCTTTGGTGTACCAGTTTCTATGCAAGCAGACATAACAAAGATACATGTCCGACGTTTCAAAATTATTTGATATCAAGAGCCCCTAATCCGTTGAGTAGTGCTAGTGCACCATGGTGTTATATCTGCCAAGTCTATGGGCATTGACAAAAGAACTGTGATTACATGGAGAAGATGGTTACCAAAGTAGAGAGCTTGTACTATACATTTTGTCGGTCAGTTGGACATGATGACACAAACTGCCGTGCATATGATTTGCTCCAAGAAAGGACATACGATTCATACTTTGTGAAAAGGGAGGAACCTCGGACATCACAAGCACCACTGCAAGTAGCACAGCCAGCAGTACAGGTACCGTACACAGTGCTGCCTCCATTGTAGTTCGTCCCTACGCAACCTCAGCTATAGTTTGTAGCACAATCATAAATAGTTGTACAACCATAGTATAGCCAGGTGCAGCGACCGCAATATAATTAACCACAAGCTGCGCAATATGTTCAGCAACAACTTCCACAGCAACAAGTGGCTCAACTATACTTCCAACAGGGAGGAACCCATGGAGGATTTCGTGGAAGCTTTAGGGGCTGCAGCAGAGGCTTTGGTCGAGGAAGTGGCCGAGGTCAGGAATCCATTCAGTGTTATACATGTGGGATATTTGGGCACTATCAGAGATAATGTCCTCATGCGTAGTGTACATACTGTGCAACCAGTAACCATAACGTCGAAAATTTTCCTCAGTTGATAGCAAAATGACAGGCTGGAAATATTCCCCAGTTGCAGAACACCCAGAATCAGAATCAACCTCTGTTCCAGGTACAGAATCAGCCACCCCTGCAAGGTCAGATCCCACCGCAGAATCAGACTGCGACTCAAAATCCACCCCAGGATCGGAATATACAAATGAATCAAGCTATGAATCAGTCGGGAGCTCAAGCCCAGAACTTGCATCAAGGATCGACAATTGCAGCAATCCATGCAGAACCAAGGATGAAGGATGCCGATGTCAGGATTGTCACTTGTGTTGGCGCGACAACTGGTGATGATGGACCATGACAACTTGTTCGACTTGCTGGCAAGAAAAAGGTTGCATTTGATATTGCAACAGAAAAAGACACTTTCTTTGAAGCAAAGCAGGCGATTGGAAGGAATCCAAGTAAGATTCCAATTATTGACATGCCTTTTGCTTTTGACCCGTCTGTAGAAGCAGAACCATCGCGACAGCATGGAACTCTGCGTAAGTTTTTTGAAAGTTGTCTATCACTGGCAAAGGATTTGGATGCCCTTGTCAAGCTTGAGACATTGTTGCACCTTCCGAATAATAGAGTGAAGGATTCTATTGTGAATTCCTTGCAAAAAAGAAAGACAGGAAAGGAAATGAGGATAAATATCTAGAATGGGGATTATGAGGTTGACTCGGTCATTCTGGACCTTGGATCTGATGTCAACATTTTGACGAAGCAAACTTGGCAATCGATGGGGAAGCTAACGCTAGGATGGTCACCAGTGCAGCTGCGGTTAGCAAATTAGGCAAAGGTTCATCCCATCGATCGTGTTTCAAATTTGGTTGTCGACATTGAAGGTATGAAAACGCGTGGTAACTTTGATGTGATAGAATTTGTAGATGATGGTGGTTCCTATCCACCGCTACTAGGAATTTAGTGGGCTAATGATAGCATGGCAGTTATCAACTTAAAAAACCGAGTTATGACGTTTGAGAACCAGGATGTTAGGGTCATTGCTCCTATGGACCCTTAGGAAGGACAACGCTGTATTGAACCAGTAAAGGATGAAGTCGGGAGAAGTTGGGATCAGGCATACAACATCTCTGAGAACTACATCCATCCCACTGTCGACGGTGAACTTTGATGGCGCAACGTAAGTTCCACATCCTCAGATTCTGATGATGCTCTAGAAAATTGACAGAATCAGTTGCATGAGGTATCATTTTGGAAGTGTGGGTTAATTACACAGTCTCTCCGACATGTTGCCACTGAGATGGTCAAGTTTCCCATTTATGAAGGAATGCCATGATTCTGTGAGTTCTTTCAAGAATTTGAAAAGAAAGTGTTGGAATCGTAAAGGATATTGGCTCTTGACATAGCACTAAAGGCTACCCCGGCCCGCTGGTGGGCGACACACAAATGGACGATCCACGACTGGGAGCAGTGCTAGATATTAATGATGGTCTGTTTTGGTGATGTAGAGTTTTACCATGCTGGGTGATATGACAGACATAATGACTCCGCTAGTCATTTGATCGAATGTCAGACATTATGGACATTGCGACCCAGAGATGAGTGGGTTCACGCTTTTGTTCATACTCTTGAAGAAATGCCATGGTCCTAGTATGTACCAGCAGAGTTGCACATAACCATTGCCACTTAGGAGGAGTTGTCAGTTTGCTTTGTGTGTACGTTTAACTTCCAGGATGTCGATGCTGAGGTTTGTAATGATTTACTCATTATCCATGACATAGTACTAAAAGTCACCCCTGTCGCATACCCGCTTGATCCCCATGCAAATTGCCACGTCCAATCCATGATGATTTGCTACAACTTGTCCAGGGAACCTGAAGGTGACGACGAGCTGCAGAATGTTAATATCCCAGAGTCTAACGGAATTCGCAGTGTCGCAGCTCCTGACATACTAACAGACTCGATGAACCTGCCACTACGCATTAGGAAAATCGACATTGGGATGATAGAAAACTCGAAATTTGCCAATGTTGGGGATTATTGGGGCGAGGAGATGATAGCCAGTATCACAGNGACTCGATGACCCTGCCACTACGCATTAGGAAAATCGACATTGGGATGATAGAAAACTCGAAATTTGCCAATGTTGGGGATTATTGGGGCGAGGAGATGATAGCCAGTATCACAGATCTACTGCATGAATTCCAGGATTTGTTCCCCACATGATTTTTAGATATGAAGGGGATTCTTGGCGATTTAGGAGAAATGAAGATTCCGCTCAAGCCAGATGCAAAACCAATCTGCCAGAGGCAATATAGACTAAACCCGCAGTATAACGATCTCGTGAAAACTGAGCTTGATCGGATGCTTGATGTTGGGATGTCGGTAGAAGAATCGGAGTGGATAAGCCCGATGGTGGTCCAAGGCAAGAAGACTAGAGAAATCTGCATCTGTGTCGATCTAAGAAAATTGAATGACGGATGTATGCATGACCCATTCCTAACTCCTGTCACAGATGAAGTCCTAGAAGGTGTAGGCGGCCAGGAGGTATATTCCTTCACAGATGGTTTTTTGGGCTATCACTAGATTCGAATCACGAAGGAGGATCGCCATAATACTACATTCGTCACCAAGTGGGGTTGTTTCCAATATACCGTCATGCCATTTGGGCTGAAAAATGCCCCTGCCGTATTCTCCTATGTTGTTGTCATAGTCTTTAAGGATTTTATTCAGAAGTTCTTGCAGGTCTATATGGATGACTAGACTGTCTACGGCTTGGCTAAAGACCACCTGGACAATCTACGATTAATGCTGGAATGGTGTCAATAGCATTAGATTGCATTGAATTCCAAGAAATGTATTTTCTGTGCACCCTTCGGTATATTACTTGAGCACATCGTCTGTAAAGAAGGTCTGTTGGTAGATCTGGAAAAGATTGCATTGATCCTTAGTTTACTATCGCCGACGAATCTAAAAATGCTTCGAGCAACACTGGGCCACACAGGCTACTATCGCAAGTTTTTCAGGGAATATGCTGCAATTACCGCTCCTATGGAGAAGCTGCTAAAGAAAGATGCTGCATTTGAATGAACTCAGGAATGTCAAGGCAACTTCGACTACTTGAAGGCCAAGATGGCCTTTGTACCCATACTAGTTTTTCCTGACTAGATAAGGAATTCCATGTGCATGTTGATGCCTCTTCTACTGCGCTAGGGGTTGTTCTTGCGCATCCAGGTGAAGGCGACTTGGATAATCCCATAGTGTATGCCAATAGGAAGTTATCGTTTGCTGAACGAAATTACACCACAACTGAAAGGGAAGGCCTGGCGATGGTATATGCTCTGCAAAAATTTAGGCATTATTGGTTGGGTGGACACTTTAAGATGTTTACTGATCATTTAGCTTTGCAATAACTAGTAAATAAGCCTATGTTGGGGGGGAGACTCTGCAGGTGGTTGCTTTTGTTCCAAGAATTTGATTTTGAAATAGTAGTAAAGCCAAGACGGTTGAACGCTAGCCCAGATCATATGTTCCATATTGAGAATGGTGAAGAACCAACTAATATTGACGATGGGTTGCCTAATGCGCAATTATTCCGAGTTGAAATCGTAGACAATTACTATGGCCCCATTGTTAAGTTTTTATCTACTAGCCTTGCCCCTGCAGATATGTCGATTAGCCAGAAGAAGCAGTTGGTCGTCAAAGCTTCCAATTTTTCACTCATTGCAGGACAACTCTATAAACTTGGACCGGATGAGATATTGCGACGATGCATCTTACCACATGAGCAGGGTCCCATTCCAGAGGAAGCACATGCAGGTGTTGCGGGAGGTCACTGTGGAGGCCGTGCCACTGCCCGAAAGTTGCTGCGTTCTGGGATTTGGTGGCCCACATTGCATAACGATGCCACAGGCTATGCCAGGAGCTACGATGTATGCCAACGGGTTGGTAAACCATTGTAGAGAGACGAGATGTCGCTGATACTGCAGGTGACTTTGCAACCATTTGATAAATGGGTCGTTGGCTTTGTGGGTCCTATCAATCCGCTAGGTAAGCGTACTGGTGCCCGTTATATTATCACTGCAACTGACTACCTGACTCGGTGTGGGCGAAGGCTGCACCAGTCGTTGATTGTACCACCGCGGCAGCAGCACGATTTATTTTTGAGAACATTATGACGCACTCTGGGTGTCCTCGAATCCTGATGAGCAACCAAGGTCGTCACTTTGTCAACCAAACGAAAGCTCTAACCGAGGAGCTTCGGGTACAAAATAAGCGAAGTACTCCCTACCATCCGCAGGCAAATGGCACTATTGAGGCCTTCAACAAAATTTTGGAGACAACGCTGATCAAGGTATGTAACACCAACCGTAGTAAATGGGATCTAGAAATTCCTGTAGTTTTATGGGCCTATCGTACTACCTGCAAACGGCTCACTAGTCACACACCGTTTAATTTGGTTTATGGGCAAGAGGCAGTCATGCCAATGGAGTACATCCCTCCCATCTTGCGCATTGCTGCGGCAACAGGCATGGCGGATGCAGAGGCATTGGAAGCACGTGTTGTGCGGCTGATTCAGCTCGACGAGGATCGCTTCATCGCAGGATTCCAACAACAGGTTGTAAAAGATCGACAGAAGGCATGGCATGATCGTCATATTAAGCACAAACAGTTTGCAGTAGGAGATTTGGTGCTGTTATATGACACTAAGTTTATCAAGCATCCAGGTAAGTTATAAATGCACTGGATAGGTCCCTATCTTGTTTGGTCTATTACCTCTGGAGGCGCCGTGTAGTTGCAGCAATTAGATGGTGTTGTGTTACCAAAGCTCATTAATGGGAGTCACTCGAAGCCCTATAGAATGGGGCCGATGATGCACACCACCTGAAGTGCTAAAACCAAAGAAAAAACATTTCTGAGTTCAGCATAAAGATTTGAGCCTCGAGAGCGAGGATGCGCAAAGAAGATACAGTTGTTGGCAGTAGTTGGTTGACCATTCGCGACAGTGGCTGAGCTGTGGGATGGTTAAATCAGGTAATAAATGTAGGTAGTTAAACCAATTGGCTGGCGATGCTTGTTGAAGCGACCTGCATTAATGGGTGATCCGACCATTAGCCGCATAAGATCACCGACGGATTTGGCGTCATTAATACCCTATTTGACAATAATGGTGTAGTTAGATTTGGTAATCATGGATTTGGAATTAGAAGTGGCTATAAAACATCATGTGGGAGGCATTGATTGGCATTATTTAGTTGTGAGAGGCAAAGTAGAAGGTGAATTGGGTGCAAAGTATTAAGCTAAGTGTTGAGTATAGTTCATGTTGTTGAGTGTATCTTTTGGCTTTGTGGGGTAAGGGATGCTGAGCGGCCTTGATGCCATTGAAATTTTGAGTGAATATGACTCCCCTGTTTGACCCACGGCTGTAGAAGAGGAAGTTATAAGTATTCTTGTGGGTTCGTTGTCCATTCTAAAGTGGAAACGACAAGCTTAGAGACACAGTCTGACACCCCCTGATAAGTGGCAAACTCGCACCTCTGTGCGAATGCGGGGAGAAGGCACTCAAACAGGGTTGTCAAGCTCAGGAGCGGTTGACTCCGCGGCACCCCGAGGTCTCTCGATGAATGATATTTTGGGATACGTTTCTCCCACGCATCCAGGCGCTAAGCCACGTCAGCTGTCGAAAAACCAGAAGTACCCACCCAAGTTGCCACCACTGCTAGAAGGGATGACATGCTTTGTAGAGATCATCCCTATGTTGATCAAGATCAAGTTAGATGACCATGACTTGCTTTTGCTTAAAGATGTCCGGGACAAGCCCTACGAGTCTATTATGACAGCACCTGGTGCCCTGTTCAGCGAATTCCGAATCGATGGGCCAGTGGCTTAGAGAAATATGGATTGCTGGGGCTCATCAATATGCCCCCCTTTAGCCGTTTGAATGAACCACATGCATGTGTAAAGCAACTATTGGCATGCTTTCATGGAGGGATTCTTTGGCTGACTATGCCGATCCCTGTTACTGTTGACTTAATTGCCAGCATTACTGTGTTGCCTAAGGCTGGGGAGGACCCAGCGCAATATATTCATGGACGAAATATGGACAAAAGGCTTGCGAAGCAGCTGAAGGAGCACTTCGGGTTACAATGGGATGGAAGTGCCTATCGCATCGAGAATATCAACTCATAGACAGTGCGAATTGGCGCCAAAATCGACTTGTGCAATGCAATTCAGGAGTTGTCGCCTGTGCTCAGAAATGTGTGGAGGGAGTTCAGATGAATTGGTCATTATTTTTGTTAAATCAGTTGCTCGTAGATGCACTCGCTGATCAGAGTGGGCGCCCCTTTTCTTATAGTTGGATTTTGGTTCACATGACCCTAGTTGCTTGGATGGAGCTAGAGGATTACCAGCCAATGATGGTTGAGGCAGCTAGGGTTTTCTGTGGTGCTCGCTATCAAAACTTGTGGTGGGCCGAAGAACCCAGTTGCCAAACAGATTGCGCGATTCATTTTTGGATCTATTGGGAGGCACTGTAGGTAGCCATTGTTGCTGTTCCAAGAATCTCTCTCTACTACATGGCCAAGTATTAGAGGATCATTCGGTTTGTTGTTGGACCCCACTCCATTCATATTCAGGCTAGGCAGGATCCCGATAAGCAGTGGCTGCCATTGCCTTACAAGATTACCATGGAATATTTGGACGGGATTGTTCAAGAATGGATGGGTGACTGGCGCGTCCCGGTGAGTTAAGAGGAGTTAGATAAGGAGATACCCCCGGAAGCCCTTGAAGACCCTATCCTGCCGAAATTAAGCGCACATGACTTTGAAAATGAGTCATCCAGAGACCTTGAAGATGCAGCACAGTGGATGTGGGAGGAGACTCGCACCAAATGGTGACAGCAGTAAAAGGTTGGTAGCGGTAATAAATCCAGATTAGAAGATCAATTGCAGCAGCTTATCAAGGCCATCATGGATTCATCTACATCTACGACTACGACAATCCGCGAATCAAACCAGGCAGAAATTGGTACGGTAAGAAATAAGCTAGAATCCATTTCTGATATTGTTTCCAAGGAACCATTGGCCCAACTTCTATTGTAGGATAACCCGTCGATCAGTAGTGAGCCCCAGGTTCGGAATGTGCAAGTTCCCCTGACTACGATCGACGCGATAAATGTAGAAGGCTCTCAGCAGTTGCACCCAATCCAGAGCATGACTCTGGACCTGAACAAGCTGTCCACTACAGAATTGGTTAAGTTGTAGCATGGCACCGCACTGGAGTTGGTGGCATGATAACAGGCATTGACGACAGGTTATGTCGAAGCCCGGGATTCTGCTGAGCAGCTGAAGAAGAATGCCGCGAAGCTGCACCAGGTTCGTGTGCAGTAGGCCAAAGAAAAATTACAAGAAATCAACACGCTCAAGGCGACACAGGATGAGATTCAGCAGAATACTGCTATAGAGATTATAGATCTCAAGAAGGCGCAAGATCGCCTGATTGTGGAGCAAGCGCAGCTGTGTGCCCGGTATAGCGAATTGGAGCAGGCTATCTCTGCGGCCTGTCAGGACATGTTTGACGCCACCATCGAGCTCACCCCAATCGAGAAGGCCCAGCGATTGGGGTAGACCTTGGTTCAAATTCAGGACCATAACTTGCTGCTTCAGGATCAAGCACAGCCCACTACCCCACTGGAGCAGGTTGCGGAGCGTAAGGCCTCCCTTGAGGAAATTGCTACTCAGTTTGGCCACATGGAGCAAGAGGCCAAAGCTATCATGGAGGAAACCACACAGTTCTGGTAGAGTATTGTTTAGGATAAGCAGCTGGACCAACTCACCATGCAGGTGCAGGAAGCAGAGGGTCAATTGACAACTTTGAAGTCGGCACTTAAGGCCACACCACTGATGGTACAAATCACCCGGGCCGCCGAACTAAAGGATCTCCAGCAGTGCACTGCCCATGCCCAAGAGTGCCAGCAAAAGCGCCGCAAGCAGCTCGATGAATTCCAAGATCTTGGAGGCCAATTGGTTGTTAAAGCTATTGCCACACTTCAAGCTGTTCAGGAGAGTCGGCAAATGGTCAACAGCAAGGCTACTAAGGAGCACCCGGTCTAGCAAATGGTGAGTAATTGTTAGAATATCGTTGCTAAAGTGCAGCTCCAAGTTCGGGACGTTGCCCAGCAATTTGCCTATTTTAAGGATAAGACAGTCGCATACACCTTGTCAACTTGACGTGGCTCGAGGACAAGCCAGAAAACTGTGTTGGGGGCTTGTTGGCAAGGGGTTGCGGCGAGTGAGTTGCACAGCATCGCGGCAACTACGCAAGCTCATGCGGTACCGCGCAAGGGTCATTTAGCGCGATGAGCGGAGAAGTAACCACTTTTTGAATATTTTATGTATATGTGGGCCTAATTTTGTTGTAATAGGACAGTAGCGGTTATAAATTAGTTAATAGTGGACCCTTGAGGTGAAGGCGTAAGCCTATTTATAGATCCATTTTTGTAACGATAAACAGACATGATTTTGGCAGAGGGAGGCATTGGAAGTGGAAATTGACAAGTCGGTGCCTTGGGGTTTTTTTGATGGGGCAGCTCAAAATAATCTTTGTGGTGGAGGGGCTTTACTCTTTCTTTCGGAGAATCATTTTTCAAATTAATAGTAGGATGAGGGGAAGGCAGTAACAATTTTGTTGAGCTACAGAGCTTAAAAAATCTTCTTATTTTTGCAGCAGAGAAAGGTTGTAGAACTCTGGATGTTTGTGGAGACTCGATGAATGTGATAAATTGGATAAGGGACTCAACTTTGTAGAAATCTAAGACCAACGTTTTATCTTCCATTCAAGCAATTATAAACACTTATGTATCCTTTTCTTGTCGACATGTCTACAGGGAAAACAACAAGAAAGCAGACAAAGCCTCGAAGGAGGGGCTACAGATGACCTTGGGTCAGTGGAAGATAAGAGAACAGAAAGAGGACACCATGCATGGATACTATCACAATCCTTTTATAGAAGGAACAACACCTATTTAAATTATCATTATACTAAAAAAAAAAAATTTCTACTGCTATTTTGAGGAAATTTCTTTTTTGGAAAATGGACTGTCTTTGAACAATTTGCAGCATTGTATATAGAACAGGATGACAAAGAAACAATTTTTACTTTGTTTCTTTTTGAAACAGGGCAGCACTTATTGTATTTATTTTTGCCAAACACTATATTTTGTGTGTGGGGATTTACATAAGATCTTTAGGGTCTATTTTAAATGTGTTCACAGCTAAACTATGTTGGGGCGCGCACCCTAACGGTCCTTAAGGTGGGTAACTCCACGGGTTTTTGGGAACTTGTAAGCAGATCTACGGCTCAAAATAGTCTTAGGGGTGTCGGGGTTGAGTAAAAACCTTATTTTGTAATAAAGCCATGGTTTAAATCCAGGGTTTAGGGTTTGGGGTACCCATGGTTTTAGTCCATGGTTTTGTAATAGTGCGCTATATAAATAGGCACTCTTGTAAATAAGTAAGGTTAGGCTTTTTGTGTAAGATGAATTTATGCGAAGCTAAGGCCATTTTTGTAAAGAAAGGTTAAGTCCCAGCTGTGTGCGTGGACGACCTCTGCAGCTGTGTGCGCAGAGGGTTTTTGGGTGATTAAGGAAATCTGCAGCTGTGTGCGCAGAGGCCTACAGCTGTGTGCACGGCTTTGAGGACTTGAAGGGATCTGCAGTTGAGTGCGCAGATCAGAACTGTGGTTTTTATAGAAAGTTGAATAAAACACAGTTCTGTGGACGTAACCCCTACACTGGGGGTGAACCACGTTATATCTTGTGTCATGGTTCTGTGTGTTGTTTTTATTGTGTTCTTTCATGCATTAATATCTATATATTTGATAAGTAAAGATCACTGCTAGTTAATACTTCGCTGCGAATTCCCAGTAAAGGGTTGTGCAAGGCACTGTTTGTTTATCTAACCGTGAAGCTAAATAAGTGAACGTTAAGCTCTGTGGTTTATATTTATAATCTGTTAAAAGCTAAAGGTACAGTAATACCCTTCTTCTGCTTGCAAAAACCTGGTTCAGCGGCACCCCATAGCTGTTTCGGGTGAGATTGCAACCTGTTCGCAGGTTGTTGCCGAAAGGGCCAACTCTGTGGGTCTTTTGTTGGTGCTAAGTTAAAGGTATATAACCCGGGTCTGCCCAATAGCCCAACAAATTGGTTCCGTAGCCGGTTGAACTCAGTATCTGCTCAAGAGGGGTTTACGTCGTACCTCAAGGGCTATGCTCTGGAGACCCTCTGTGAAGGAAATCGGTGATTTGCTTGACGAGACTTATCTGAAATTCACCACACAAGAGAACAAAGATCCGTGTCGTAGTGCAAACAACTTTTTACAAAGGTATGTTTTTTGTGATATTTATGGGATTTTATTTGGTAGTATCCACATAGAGTTGCACCAGTGGTTATCCAGGTTAACAGAGAGAAGAACGAACTTCCAAGAATGTCAGTTTCCCGCTTGGACCCCCACGAGAATTAGTATACTAAAAAGGGTGAACAACGAGATATCCCGTGCTGTTGACTTCTGGACAACGCGAACCCCTTGAAGCATTTGTGACGGAGTTCGCCATCGACACGAGTACCTCCTTTAGTGAAGCTGAGCGGCAGTTTTTCAAAGGACCAAGTGGTAAGTTTTTGAATTCATTTAGTTTAAGAATTAAAATGCTATTAGCTGAAAAAGTTATATTGCTAATTGAATCCGACTGTTAGAGATAGTATTACTAACCTATGTTTGCAAGTGAAAATACCTTCGACAAGCAAAGTGGTTTGCTGCGAAGTGGCAAAAGGTACAAGAGATATTTTGGATCCTATTTCCAGGATCAGCATACCGAGTATTTCCCTGTAAATCCCGCAGATTCAGAACCCGAAGAAACCCCCTCTGTTGGAAACCCTCCGGTAATCCTGCAGCGAAGACCTATTATCCCTGAGAACCCGTCGCAGTCTGAAAGTCACCCTAGCTCGAGTATTCCTGTCGTAGGTCAGTCTAGCCCAGTAAGTTCCCCCCCGCCTACTTTCAGTCCCCCTCCATCCCCCCCTAGATCCACTATGGCCCATATGCATGATGACAATAAGCTACCTGTTTTCAAAGGAACTGGATCCAAAACAATTCTGGTTTTTATGTGAAGCCGTATGGACTGCTAAGTCCATTACGGATCAAGATACAAAAAGAGCGCAACTGGTTACCTCTTTGAGAGACCGTGCTCTGACCTGGTTCATGAAGTTCTCCAGCACTCAGAACCATGCCTTGCCTGATATAAAAACAACAATGATAAAGGAATTCAAGAAGCCGAAATCCGAGTCACAGTGTATCACTGAATTGAAAGAGATTCAGCAAAGGCGTGGAGAATTAGTGTGGGACTTTGATCAAAGATTCAAAGTTCTGCTAGACCAATTCAATTTCCCCATTGGACCTGCGCAGCACAAGGAATGGTTTATTGCAGCGTTGCTACCGCATATCAGAACTCCACTCATGCAACAGAAGGTTGCTGACCAGCAAGAGGCTCTGGAAATAGCGATGAAGCTTGAAACCGCTCCTGTCGAAGACAACTCTGGTATTGCTCAAATCCAAGCGCAGTTGGCAGCGATGGCTCTGGAGCTTCGCGATATGAAGAAAGGAAAAACCGGTTGCGAAGAGGTTTGGTGCACACAATGTCGGACAGAAGGTCACGATAAGGAACAGTGCCCTGTGGTAAGGAATTACCTGAATACTGGTGCGCCAAACCCGTTCAACCCTACTGTTATATATTGCAAGATCTGTCGGACAACTGGCCAGCATCAACCTGAGAATTGATATCTGCTACAGAGGTATGTGCAAGTCTCGAAGAACCCTTACTGCAAATTCTGCAAGTCCGTAGGACATAATGAAGATGAGTGTCGCAGTTATGACCTCATGAGAGAACGCACCTACGATGCGTATCGGGTACAAAATGAGGGATCGAGTAATGACGGCTATGGATACCGCGGTGGTGCATTAGGTAGAGGTGGTTTTGGAGGTCGTGGTCGTGGTGGTATGGCTAGCAGAGGACGTGGTTAGGTGGTGTGTTATAACTGTAACCAGGTCGGACATCTGGCTCGCGACTGTCGGAACCCCACTACGACATGTCGGTATTGCCAGGCAGTAGATCATGTGATCGAGCAGTGCCCGCAGTTGATAGCTAAGATTCAGGAAATAAATAGTGCCCCTACTCAAAATCTTCAGATGATTTCCATCGAGCAAAGACCTGCCCCAGCCATTAACGTTGTTACCAGAAGTGGAGCTACAACGCATATACAGCCTGCTGAGGCTTGGGTTCGTAAGGCCCCCATGAAAGTCCCCGCCTTTGATATTGAAAGAGAAAAGGCGACATTCATGGAAGCCAAGAAAGATTTTGTGGATTCTAGCCTAGCTGTAGCACCTACGCAGCCACATCAGAAGCAGTCGCAGCCGCACGAAGCTTCTATGGATAACGTAACTACACTGTCCTCCTTTTTACAGAGTTCTCTGAAACTTTTAAGAAATCAGAATGCTTTAAGTGAATTGCAGAAAGTCATTGCTTCCTGCGAACCTCAGCAAGGTTCTGGTCAGGCAAAACCTGTTCATAGAGTCTGAAGAACTGGTAGGGAAATGAGGTTGAATGCTCCGATAGGAGAGTATGAGATGACTGAGGTGATCTTGGACTTAGGGTCAGAAGTCAATGTCCTAACCAAGCAAACCTGAGAACAAATGGGAAAACCTACCCTTGACTGGTCCCCGATACAGTTGAGATTAGCCAATCAGCAGAAGATTGTGCCCCTAGGACGGTTTCCTAATGTTCCAGTAGATATTGATGGAGTCTGTACTATAGCAGACTTCAAAGTTATTGAGATCATTGACGAGAGCAATCCCTATCTAGCCTTGTTAGGTATTGAGTGGGCAATGGCAAATGCTGCAGTTATTAACTTGAAGAAGAGACAAATGATTTTCGAAGGGAAAGAGTTGCGAGTCATCGTACCACTGGATCCTTCACAAGGAGCAAGATACACAGAACCACTCAGAAACGAAGATCAGGATGTTTTGGAGCACATCTATAACATCACAGCGAAGGAAGAAGATTATATTGACCCCAGTGTCGAAGGTATTATGGATTGGCAGTGTGATAACTCCTGTATGACGGACTCAGATGATGGTTTAGAGAATTGGCAGAATCGATTGTATGAGCTCCATGGACACAGATGTGCCAAAATTAGCAAGTCTCTCAGATGGCTTACAAGAACCTTACCCATTTTTTATGGTTCGACAGACCCAGCAGATTTTTGTGGGACATTCTCAGAACAGATGCCGGCTTCACAGACATGGGAGACTCTGGATTCAACATTACGTGCCCCCGCAACAAGATGGAGGGATAACCATAAGAAGTACATTCCTAGTTGGGAAGCTTGTCAGAAATCTCTTCGCTTAAGATTCGTGGATCAGCTTCAGGAGGTGCGTAGCAGGTTCGATGGGCAGAGTGGACTGCAGGAACACTTGGAGCACCATTATGAAGTATGGAAACATGTACCTCGACGGACACATAGGCTTGTCCATATCCGAGCATCTGTAGCAGCGAACTGGTATATGGTGGTCGGGATTTGGCATGCTAATATGTCTGGCGACACAGAAATAACTAAGTACTGACCTGCGGGATTGAAGCTCACAGCTTGGTTGCAGAATTTGTCAGGATGTACCGAAGGTCAATATGGTGTCGACGGTCCTTATTGCGACGCAACTGCAGATCTGGTTGCGTTGCAACCCAAAAGTCGACCATTGGAACACTGCCGATTTGGTGGCGCTGGTACTTTAATTGCCTTAATTGCCTGTCCTAATGATATCCGCCAAAATCTAGCGCCATGGAAACAGAATCTCTGCCAGATTGGGCGCCTTCAATGCACATTTATGGAAGATTTGGTCTATGGATTGTATATGAAGACATCCGGGTACGAGGAAATCGCATTCTGCATTTCCTTGAGTTTCACAATTGAACCCATGTTAGTTGAGCATGAACTCCAGGACCTATTGAGAGAATTTGAACAGGCGGGTCTGTCGCACATTTTCGCCCCCCCACCTGAGCCTGCAGTCCGTGAAGAGACTCTAACAGCACCGACCCCGCCAATGCAGACACGATCTACCAGGAAACAGTTTAAGCCTGAAGTTCATTCTAAGCAGAATGAAGACAGACATAAGCAATCAGGGAAAACATCAGAGGATCCTGGGATGAATCCGCCTGGCTCAACAGAGATCCCACTTGAAGGGGATGAGGACATTGCCCCGCAGCGGCCACCATATCTTCAGCCTATTCGACCATGAGTTAAACCGCCTCAGCGGAGCGCTAAGTTCACTGTATGCACCCCTTCGCTGCCACCGGGTGTGCAGCTAGTCGAAACGATGACATGGAAAATAGACCAGCTTTAAGTATGCCGACCACGACACGAATGATCGTGGGAAGTTTCCACAGTTCGCACCAGCCAAATACTTACACTTTGTTAAATATCCAGAGACTAGTGCAACAGTGCTGGGAGTAAAACAATGAGCTGCTGGCCTGGATCGAGCTGGTCTGCTAAAGATGCTTGATGGTCCCCATTTTGGCCATAGCACACAAGTCACCATCGTGTTCAAGCAGCTGCTGGTGTTAGTCCATGACGGCTACCTATGGATTGGCGACAAGAAAATTCTTATTAATGGTGAGCTCATTCATATGATCACCGGATTACCAATGGCAAGGCCTGATCCGGGGACAGAATTTCCCTCAAAGCACGAAGATACGAAGCTCGCACAAATCATGAAGGAGCGCTTTGGCCTAACGAAGGGGAAACGTGGGTATCACACTTCCGCGATTCAAGAGCAGAACATGCGCTTCGCAACTGAGCTCTTAACATGCAAAATTATGCGGAAATGCAGACCAACTGAAGTGCCTGCCCCGGTCATCAAAATTGCTATCAACTGCGCCGAAGGCTACAGCTACAACTGGGCAGCGTATCTTGCGAAGGAATTCCTTGAAGACGCTCGCGACACGCAGTAGAAAGGTAGACCCTTCCACTACTCATGGTTGATTGTCCTCATCACGTTAGTAGGATGGAAAGAACCTACTGAAACACAGTTTGTTGTTGTACCGGCACACATGCCTGGCGCAGCCAAGTACGCATCGCTGTGGGTTTCACAGGATAAAACCCACCAACAGATGACAAACTATGTATTTGCCTTTTATATGATGAGTATCTCGTATGAGATTATAAAATCCCCACGGCTCAGTAATGAGTTGTTCTCTCAGTATGATGGAGAAGTCAATTTCAGGGCCGATATGCACCATATTTTTATCCAGGCTTGCACAGATAAGAAGCATCAATGGTTTAAGTTGCCATATGTAGTGACTAAAGATGACATCCTCGCGGTAGTACAATAGTGGCCAGTAGAATGGTTAAAAGATGCAGGAACAAAACCTAAGATTCGTGTTCCTCCTGTCACCGATATGGGTGCAGTCCCCAGTCACACGCAGCAGCAAGACCCTCCCGAAGACAGCGACGAACAAACTGAGTCGCAGCAGACTGAAAGCAACCAGGGAGGAGATGGTGGAAATGAAGACGACGAAGAAGAAGCAGATGAGTCGGTTAAAACTACTTCAGACCCTAATAGGCAGCACAAGCGCAAGACGCCGGAAGCAGAGGAAGTAAACAAACCGTAGTTCCAAAAGAAAACAAAGGCGTCGAAAGACAAGAATATTGTCGAAGAGGCCGGGCTGACAAATGAGGAGCTTGCTCAGGCTTTGTCGAAGTCCACAGAAACTCTCACCCAGAAATGGTCAAAATTTGCAGATATGCACCTACAGGCCCTCACCGGTGTAGCAAAGCATGTTTCGGAGCTGAAGGACTTAGCGAAGAAATCACTGACTGGCGCTTCAGCAAGTAGTGCCCCGGTAAGCGCACAGCCTGACCTAAGGCAATGGCCTGCTAAAGAAAACAAGGGCCAAGTGTCAAGTGTTTCCCTCATCATAACTGATGCAACATCCCGCGCAGAGATGAGCATGGTAGTAGGAATCGATTACACCAAGATGTCCATGATGGAATTGCATCTCTGCCAGTCAGCTATTGCGAAGGAAATCCAAGCCCAAGACCGCTATTCGCAAGAACAGTTGCAAGATACCAAGAAGCAAAATGATAGCCTTGCAGCGTAGCTAGAGGCAATAGAGCTGCGAAAGAGGGATACAGAGCGTAAGCGGATTACACTGGTACGAATTTTGGATGAAACATGTCGAAGTCTTCCTGACTTTGACGTGCAGCGGGTGGAAGAACCAGAACAAAGATTAGTCCGGCTGAAGGAATACGCACAGCAGTCTCGCAGCGAAATAGAGAAGCTCAAAGCAGAACATGAGGCTCAGATCTCGGAGCTTCAACTCCACCTCACCCCGGCGAGCCCACCAGAAGTTAGGGAGCAACGCTGAGCCGACATTCAGGCCTTCGCAGCAAAAATCTCAGATATTGTGAGTAGCACAGCAAAGCTGCTAGAAGACAGTGTTGAAGCCTGGACTACATTACAGGAACATCCCGAAGTCGGACAGCTGCAAGAAACCATCAGGCAGCGACAGACAGAGTTGGATGCAGTAAAAGTGGCAATTAAGACTCTACCGCCTATAGAGAAAATGCTCAAGGTCAAGCACAGCAACGAACTCCAGCAGGAAACTGAGTCGTGCAGGGCAAGGGCAACAGAAGTGGAAAATTCTCTGCAGCCACTTATCAGCGAAGCTTTCGAGTTGAGTACTGCTGTGGACACCCAAATCAAAGTGCTGAAGGAATATGGTGCATTTGCACAGGAAAAGGCTAGCGAAGCTTCAGCCATAGTATTGCAGGAGTTGGTCGAAAAGGAGCAAGCAGCTGACAATATTATGCGCGACCTCAACAAGCAGTACACTCTCTTCGCCGACAAAGTTCATGGACAGGAAGAACAGCAGAGTGTCCCGGGACGGGACACTGGTGAGTCTTGGGGGCCTGTTGGGGCGCTCACCCTAACGGTCCTTAAGGTGGGTAACTCCACGGGTTTTTGGGAACTTGTAAGTAGAGCTACGACTCAAAATAGTCTTAGGGGTGTCGGGGTTGAGTAAAAACCTTATTTTGTAATAAACCCATGGTTTAAATCTAGGGTTTAGGGTTCGGGGTACCCATGGTTTTAGTCCATGGTTTTGTAATAGTGTGCTGTATAAATAGGCACTCTTGTAAATAAGTAAGGTTAGGATTTTTGTGTAAGATGATTTGATGCGAAGCTAAGGCTATTTTTGTAAGGAAAGTTTAAGTCCCAGTCGTGTGCGTGGACGACTTCTACAGCTGTGTGCGCAGAGGGTTTTTGGGTGATTAAGAAAATCTGCAGCTGTGTGCGCAGAGGCCTGCAGCTGTGTGCGCGGCTTTGAGGACTTGAAGGGATCTGCAGCTGTGTGCGCAGAGGCCTACAACTGTGTGCGCGGCTTTGAGGACTTGAAGGGATCTGCAGCTGAGTGCGCAGATCAGAACTGTGGTTTTTGTAGAAAGTTGAATAAAACACAGTTCTGTGGACGTAACCTCTACACTGGGGGTGAACCACGTTATATCTTGTGTCGTGGTTCTGTGTGCTGTTTTTATTGTGTTATTTCATGCATTAATATCTATATATCTGATAAGTAAAGATCACTGCTAGTTAATACTTCGCTGCGAATTCCCAGTAAAGGGTTGTGCAAGGCACTGTTTGTTTATCTAACCATGAAGCTAAATAAGTGAACGTTAAGCTCTGCGATTTATATTTATAATCTGTTAAAAGCTAAAGGTACAGTAATACCCCTCTTCTGCTTGCAGAAACCTGGTTCTGCGGCACCCCATAGCTGTTTCAGGTGAGACTGCAACCTGTTCGCAGGTTGTTGCCGAAAGGGCCAACTCTGTGGGTCTTTTGTTGGTGCAAAGTTAAAGGTATGAAACCCAGGTCTGCCCAATAGCCCAACAAACTGAAATACACATCAATGTTTATCTATTGAATGTAATTTTGTTCTAGTCTGATGAAATAAAATTACGTTTTTTTTCTCAGGGAAAAAAAAAGTAATCAACAATAAATTGAAGGTAATAAACATGGTGGAAATAAATGTTCTTGGTTGTTGCACCGAGAGTAGTAAGGTGCTCTACAACTTAATATGGTGGGGATGTTGTCACATAACGTGAGCAATGTTTACATGCCAACAACAAAAAATTAAATAAAGTTATTCAACAACATATTCTACTTAATTTTAAAATTTACATTAAAAAAAGAGCTAAAATCAACAGAGATCCATCTTAAACCCTGATCTATCAATCACAAAAAAGGATAAAAGTTTTTGAGATGCAAATTTGATTATCTCAATTTTTTATTCATTAAAAAAATTATATCAAAATATTTGATATCTCTCACATATTCACATATTCAAGTTTAAGATAGATCCATACTTATAGATATAACAATGAATTTAAGTTAATATATATGTTTACAAATAAATTATATATATATATATATATATAGATATAAGTTTATCTCATAACTATTACAAGTATGTCATTAGCTAAAATCAAATTGACAAAAGGTAATAAATTTATCTCAATATTTATGGACAAAGAAAATATATGATCTACTTCCTCAATGTGTAAACTATATCATAATATTTTCCTATAATCCATTATTAAATGATTTTATTTTATATAAATAATAATTAATCCATTATTATGTAGATAATATAAGGTTAGATATTTATATTAATGTTCATTAAATAACCACAAAACTAAGTCAATGAAGTTGTTTGGTATCACCAACATAGATCCATCTTCAACGCGAATCTGTCAAGTGAGTCGAACAAAAGTTCGCTCACACACGTACTACCAAAATATTTGGAATAATATTATAAAAATTCATTTGGATAAAAAAATATATGTATAAAAGTATGAGATAAGATAGATGATTTACACTGACATTAGTAAGGCTTTATATAAGTCTTATCGTGCTTTTTTAGATGAAAGGGTACATCTTTTTACTTTTTTTTCTTCTAATTAACTAATTAATCATTATTGATTATTAATATATATTAATATTATTAATTAATATTGCTATGTGTGTGTGTGTGTGTTTTGTTTTTTTATATAATATTGGCTCTCTTAGAAAGGGTTTGTCCTCAAAGCCTTATGATGTTGTTGCATCGTTCCTTGTTACGTCGTAGCTGACAAAACATGTCAATACGAACTTCTAAGTGTAGAGGATAACTTTCGATATGTTGACGGATCAATCCACCCCAAATTTATTTGTTATTGACTGTTGGGATTCCCAACTGATTTGACCTCATGAGCTTTGATCACATTAGTACCATTATCTTTCGACATTTCCCCTTTTGTAGGATATCGGTTTTTATGACTCGGGTGTCAATAGAGAATTTTCACAATGTCATTTTCTTTTACAAACATCTTTTTTTAGCACTGATCTGAGCTGGAAGTTGTATTTTCATCCCTTGAGGTTTTAATGTTTCGTTTTGTATCTTTTCCAACGTGTTTTCTAACTACATGTTGTCACTTTGAAACTTCTTAATCAATTATACTTGCGACTTTCCGTCGTCTTCGGACTTCTATATAAGTTGTTCCTTAAGATCTTCGTTATGATTTCTAATGTAGTTATTTTCTTCCTGCTTGTCTATAAGTTTTCCTTCATTTTCTTCTATAGAGTGTTCTACCTTCCGACTATTTTTCAACTTCTTAATTTCCGTGACTAACATCTTATTATGGTTATTTAATCTGAAATTTTCTTCGGAATTATTGGATAATTTTTTATTACTTTTGTGATCTCCAACTTCTATGCATTTTTAGAGTCGTCATTTTTTTTGAAGAACTTTTATCTATTATCAACACTTGTCGACTTCTAATTCTTGATCTTTTAATTTCTTTTGTATCTGCATCAGTTCTTCATCCTTGTCGTTAATGATTTTATTCAACCGTATTTTTTTTATACTCATTTAATTGTTTCTTTATATCCTGATTTTTTAATCTTTGATTGAAATCCTTTTCGTCTTTTAATTCCTCAATTTTTGCAAACAATTTTTCTATATCATTTTTTTGTCAAAAATTTGTCGTTCTTTGAACTCCCTTTGAATCTCATGTATTCTAATCCTTATTTCCAAATTGTTATTCATGTCTCGCAATTCATCATTGTCTATTTGCTAATGCCTTAATTTGGCTTCCATGGTCTTCGATGATAGATAGTCGTTCTTTTGATTTTTAATTCTTTGATGAGCCTTCAACTGACTTTGACTTCTTTGAAGATTCTTCCTTTGATTTTGACTTAGTCGACAATAAATTGTCTTCTTTTGAATACTTATCTTCTTACTATTAGATTAAATAACATTTTTCCTTTTCCAAAAATAATTATATTTCAATAATATNNTCTCAAAAACACAATCCCTATTAGGATTGTTCAAAATTCAGTATCATCCTTTTTGTTTGTCATTTTGTCCCGCTTGATACTGCATACACCCTTTGTCCTCTCTATAAAGTTTCATAGTGAAATGTTGAAATGCCATCTGACACTTCCTCTATCTCCATTAGACTGGGATGATAGGCTAGTGCCTGTTTTGATAGAGCGCCCACTTCCATATTCAATTCTCAATAGACATGGCCAAAAGAAATCCGTCTAAAGCTGTGTTTTAATGTCTAGATTTCTGCTAGCAAATGCTGTAAATGTGGGGATCTTATAGTGCTCTTTCCATTTCCCCAGTCAATCACTACTTTAAAATCTCCACAGATCTGAATTTCCTGTATATGAGTGCTTTTTGCCACCTTTAATGTTGCAGATAGAACTCATAACTCAGCCTTGTTATTTGAGGCTTTCCCTGTTGCAAATTTTATCGTCATCTTTTTTGTTGAAGGGAAAAACATTACAGCTCCAGCTCCTCCTAAAGGAGGTTCCCCCTAACTAGCTCCATAGAAGAAGGCCCACGACATCTCTTTGTTTATCTCTGGCATTCTGATTATTCTGATTTTGGTCTTTGCTATGTCCCTCTTGCGTTCCTATAATTTGCTCATTAACAAGAATAACAATGTCAGGAGGAATCCATATATTGTTGAAAATGGTTTTATTCCTGGCTTCCCATATACTGTAGACAAACAAAATTGGGAAAGCTTCGAAAGGTCTTACCCTTTCATCATTCCACCAGGATTTGGTTTTTTCTTCCAATGGTACCATAGCTTCATGAGCTTTGTATACTTCCAGTTTGCTTATTATCCCATTCCAAACGCCGCTTGCATAAGAATAGGAAGCGAACATATGAGCGATCATTTCATCACTGGATTTGCATAATGGGCAAATTTCTGGTCCTTCAAAGCCTCGTATTTTGAGCTTTTCCCATGTTAAAAGTTTATTGGACAGAGCTAGCCACTTCGTGATTGTGTTTTTTAGTGGGCATTGAATCTTCCACAACTTTTTCCACCACCAATGTTTGTCCCCTGCTACTGCTTGTTCTTCGGAGGCTGCTTGATATCCTAACTTTGCTGTGTAATGACCCGTGTTAGGATTTTTTGTCCACAACAGTTTATCCTGATCACTTCTCAATATGGTTTGATACTAACAAACATATGTATTTGTTCCAATCCTCTGCATTTTCTCCTGTCAGTCCCAAATCATGTGCGTTTTTCCACTGGCCTCTTCCTTTGTTATGTGCATCTTTACAGGCATCGTTTAAGGTGTATATTCTGTGCATTTTTAGGGCTTGGAGTAGGTGCACTGATCATCTGTATTTCCCCCCCCTGCCCCCATTTAGGGATCTTCCCCAATTCTGACCTTCTTCCCATCTCCAATCTTCCATCCTATCCATTGTCTGATTAATGGGAAAGTCGTTACCATTGCCTTCCACCCTATGGAGCCGTTCTTAAAGGTTTTGTCATTCAGTCACAATGACCTTGCTCCATAGCTTTTTCAGATTTTGAATCAGTCTCCATAATGTTTTTGCAGCTAAGGCTTTTGAGAATAATTCTCAGATTTTAATGCCCCACCCCACTAGGTTTTTAGGCTTTGATAAGGTCTTCCATTTTACCAGAGCTATTCCTTCAGTTTACTTACTGGCTGTCCACAGAAACGAAAAACATAGCTTTCTTATTTTTGTTAGAATTCCTTTAGGGATGTAAGCTATTGAAGCCCAGTATACTGGGATACTCTAAAGTACTAATTTTAACAAAATTAGTCTTCCTCCTCTAGATAAAAACCGGTTTGCCCATATATTTATTATTTTCTCTATTTTTCGATAAAGCCATAACCAGTCCTTAAAGCAATAACATTTAGGCTTTAAAGTGAAACCTAAGTATTTGAACCCTTCTTCAACAGAGGAGGTTTTGTATTGGATTAATTCCTTTGATCTTTGTAAAAGTCCTTCTGGGAATTCATTATGAATGAGGTTGGACTTCTCCTTATTAACCACCATCCCTGTTGCTCTCCTGTATTTATTTATTATATCCATAAAAGCCTCAAGGTTTCTAGAAGAGCCTTCTCCAAACATTAACACATCATCTACAAATAGAGTGTGTGTTACCTCCTCTGTTGGTGAGACTTTTATGCCTTTTATTACTCCTCTGACTTGGCTTTTTGAATGATCCTGCTTAGTGCCTCAGCCACCAATAGGAAGAGAAATGGCGATAGAGGACAACCTTGTCTTACCCCTCTTGATGGCCTGAAGAATTTTGATGCAGACCTGTTGATCATGACTGCAAAGGAGGTGGACTGCAAACATCCCATCACCCATTCTACGACCTCCAGGGATAACCCAATTTTTATCATCATTAGTCTCACAAAAATCCAACATTAGAGGAATTTTGGGGTCTAAAATGGGCCTCCTAAGGAAAATAATAAAATAATAGTTAAAATAATAAAATAATATTGATTAATTTGGAAGGAAGAAAGAAAAAAACTACTTTTTGTGTTCGTATTTTCGACATATCTCCCTATGTTTTTACTCAAATTTCGATCGGAAGAGCTCGTTGGATGTGGAATTTGATTCTACATCCAACAAGTACCCACACTGCATACCTTTTATGAACCCCGCTACCCCAAAAACAAGAAATACCTGAAAAAACATGATGATGACATCATCATCATGTTTTTTCAGGTATTTCTTGTTTTTGGGGTAGCGGGGTCGGTCAAAAGTATGCAGTGTGGGTACTCGTTGGATGCGGAATCAAATTACGCATCCAACGAGCTCTCCCGATCGAAATTTGAGTAAAAACACAATGAGATATGTCGAAAATACGAACAAAAAAAATAGTTTTTTTTAATGACAAATATGTCAATTCAACCATTATGGTTGACTTATTTTATTGAAATTCTATTGGTTCTTGAATTCCAACTCACAAAAACTTATTTTGGCACGGTTTCTTATAAGGCCCATTTTAGACCCCAAATTTCCTCTAATGCTTACTCTGTCATAGGCCTTTGAGAGATCAAGTTTTAGTGAAAAGGCTTTTTGTTTATCTTTTTTAATTGTATGAATTGCCTGCTGAGCTAGAGACACAACATCATGTATATGTTGTAACGCCCCGGTTTTGACCCCGTTGCACTAGATGTATATGATGTATATATATTGTAAATGATCATGGTGTGGAGCTAAAGGCCAAGGCCCCACCATTGATCGGTAATGTTATGTTTTGGATTTAAATTGTCATCGATTGAATATCGGGGCATGCGACACATATTAAGTTTCAGCATCATGTAAATATGCATCATAATTAATTAATGGACAAAACCAGCTACGGTCGCAGCAACTAAATCGAATGGGGCATGATTTTCTCAAGGGTAAAGATGTGGGGGATTTGTCAAACCTTGGGCCAAAAAGGGGAAAAACCCATGTGTCACCTTCTTTTGCTTTATTCCAACCACCTCCATTTAATAATATCTGCTGGCAGCTGGGAAAAGTGATGGCAGTTAATTGTTTTAGGAGTGGGGTGGCAGGACTGTCAGCCCATGCCTCCATGCACACTCCACCCCTATTGACTTCACTCACGCAGACTTTCTCCTTCCTCTCCACGAGTTGCAAAAACACCCACGAACGGCAAATTGCGTCCTTCCTGTTATTTGTGCATCCACGGACAAAACCGGAGCTGTTTTTCCTCACGCAGGGCCTCCATTGTCTGTTCCTTTCCTCACTGGGTCGGATTGTTTACCCACGCACAGGTATTCTTCTGTTTGGGGTGCACATGGCGAGCTGAGAGCTGTGCGTTTTCACCCACGATTTTTCCTGGAAAGAGCCATTCACGTCCTTAGCTGTATGTTCTCCTTACAGACCGGTATGGTTGTGTGATTTCCGTCATTTTAATGCTGAGATTGGAACTGTGGTTCTTCCCCCATGTTTACTGTTTATTTGGGACTGTGTAATTCGATTATTGGGAGTCGTTTTGGCCACGAGAGGGCCAAGAACGACTCAGAAATCGTTTTCCCTGTTAAGCTGTGACAACTGACTTGATTACATACATGTAATGGTGGGTCTTCGAACTGTATTGGGAGCAGGGATGTTGGCATAGATTTGCTTGATAAACCTGGTGGCTGGAAACCACACAGACAGAGCTAGAGGGCTGGCCTTCTTCTCCATCACCCCTGAATAGCACTGGAAGGGAATGCAGGGCCTGAGGGACTGTGTAGCAGAGAAGGGACTGATTCCTTGTGTTGGGTGTGTTTGGGTGTCTTAGAGGTCAGGCTAGTCCTGGTGTAGGTGTTCTTGGCTCTGTAATGAGCTCACCAGCTTAGCAATTTGCCTTCTCCAGCTCCTTAATGGCCTGATAAACCCAACTGTGTTGGCTTGGCTGTGTTTTGGACATCCTTGGCTATGTGTAAGCCTGCTAGTTCCCTTATTCCTTGGAGAATCATGCCCAGCTCGGGGGTGGCAACGCTGCTGAGAGATTAAGGATCACGCTGGCCTATGGTTGGGTGGAATGTTGCAGCAACGTAGCTGGTTGTGGAGCAAAGCTTTCATAAGATAAGTGATCTTGTGTATTTTACCTCTGCAATTCTATATTTACTGATAATGAAAATGAAATGAACATGTTAAGTTATTGCATGCACACATGAGTGTTGATGGTTTCTGCTGTGTCTGATAGATAATTGCATCCGTGCATGATCAAAGTCTCATATGTGCATATTTAAGTTCAAGGCACATGTTTAAGCATTGTGTTTTCAGTAATTTTTATGCCTGTACATGTTTATGGGGCTCTTAGCCCAGGCATTGAAGCTCATAGTCGCGTCCCCCATGCTGGTCGGAGGCATGGGGACATGACAGCATGGTATCAGAGCTCTGAGTTGCAACAATGGGCCTCTATGGGCCAAGAAGATGCAGTGACAGAAGGTAGAATTACCTTCTCTGTTCAGCAGAGCAGCAGCAAGTTTCAAAATCGCCAAAGTGTTTGAACAGTGGTTCATCGGAGCACTAAGTGGAATCAATTTCCGCTGTAGCGGAAGGATTCGGCGTTTGACAGCCCGCAGTTGCGGCTATGAAAAGGATTAGACCGCCGACGTAGTAATGGGTCCGATTGCCGACGAAAAAGAAATTTTGAAAAATAGTTTAAGTGTTTGAACAGTCGAAAGGATTGGTGGAATTGACTTCCGCTGTAGCGGAAGGGTTAACCTTTTCCCATCCGCCGTTGCAGACGGCGAAGCGATTCCGCATCCGATGTGAAAGACTGCCGACAGCCGACGCGGTCGAAGAAAGACAAATTTTGAAAATTTGTCTAAGTGTTGGGAAATCAGAAGCGGGAGTGATCTCCAGTCCGCCGTTGCGGAAGAATCCGCGAAGTGAACTTCCGCCAATCGGAAGGGAAATTGGTCCGACGCCCGACGTTGATATTTATCCAAGTAAGAGCAGAAATCGGAAGGATTTGGACTTTTGTGAGCTGCCGTTGTGGAAGCAGGAACATTAAGGCTTCGATACAAAAGTCAGCCAATGCCCGACGTTCCAGTTGTTCTAAGTGCCAAATCGGAAGAGAGAGTGTTCCGGGAGCCGATTCGGCGGAAGAAAGGCTGGAAGAGGAAAGGGAAAGAGCGTCTGCCGTTGCGGAAGCTGAAGGCATTTGCCGGCCGATCAAAAAGACTGCCGACGCCGCAAGAGAAAGTGCGCCGATCGGAAGAGGAAAGGGAAAGAGCATCCGCCATTGCGGAAGCTGAAGGCATTTGCTGGCTGATCAAAAAGACTGCCGACAGTCGATGTGGAAAGGCACCCGACAGCCGATTTCAACTGTTTTTAGAGGGATTTTTCAACTATTTTTCAGGGGAATTTTCAGGGTTGAAAAAGAGAAAAGTGGCAACAATCTAAGCCCCCTTGTCCCCCGTTGTCCCCCTCAGATAGATGTTCTAGGATGAAGAAAATTTTGCGTGTTTGGGCATTTGTAATTCTATGATTATTCCAAGAGAAGGTAAGTAATGTTGATTTGTATCAATGTATGCATCTAACAATTGTGTTATTAACACGTTTGCAGAATCATAGTCACCTTCCAGGGAAGTATTCCAGGTAGTGCAGTTTGGTAAGTAAGGGGTGGTTCAGTATGAGAACCCATGACGGATATGATGCTCGGGATTCATATGAGCATGCCTGAGATGCCATGGGAGAAAATGTCCGTAATAGAAATGATGACATAGATTCTAATGGAAGGAGATTCCAAGAGACATCGTCAGATGTTGCAGCCACTATGAGAAGCTTGATTAAAGCCCAGGAAGAGCAACATCAGCTGAATGCTGCAATGTTGCAGAGATTGACAGACTTGCAAAGGAAGATAGACTCTGGGTGGGGTACAGCAAGACCAAAAGGTAGCAAGAGCAGTACTAGGAGAAGGAGAAGGACTTCTAGTGGGTCATCTGATTCGGAAGAATCCAGTGGGGATTCAAGCTCTTCTTCTTGTAGGAGAAAAAGAAAGAGACACCATAGGGATCGCACTCGAGATGAATTCAAGAAAGCTAAACCTCCTACGTTTGATGGTGAAGTAAAGACGGGACAGGAAGCTGAAGCTTGGCTTCTTGGCATAAAGAAGTACTTTCAAGTACATGACTATTCAGGAAACATGAAGGCAAGAGTTGCCATATTCAATATGAATGGAAGAGCATCCATTTGGTGGGAACACTTCAAGCAAGTGAAGAGGATCAGTGAAAGGAGACTTAAGTGGAAACAGTTCAAGAAGTATTTTAAGCAGAAATACCTATCTGACAGGTATTATGATGACAAGATCAAGGAGTTCCATGAGCTGAGATTGGGACAGCAAACCATGGAAGAATATGCAAATAAGTTTTTGGAGTTGTTGAGGTATGTCCGGTACATCAGAGATGAAAAAGTAAAGGTCCAGCATTTTCTAAGTGGATTACCTCAGTCTTACAAAGATAGGATTGACTTTTATGAGCCTAGAACTCTTGAAGAAGCAATAAGAAAGGCTAAGTATTGCTATGAGCAAAGCAAGGGTAAACCTGATTACCATAAGGCATGGAAGGATAAGAAGAACGATAAGTTTGACCAAAGGAAGAAAGGTTTCAAACCTTCTAGCTTCAGGAATCAGCAATAGCAGCCATCCCAAGCTACGAGTAAGCCAGTTGGAGTGACCAGAGAAAAGCCTAAAGATCCACAGCAGAATAGAGGGCCACTTCAATGTTGAAAATGTGGAGGACCCCACATGCGCAGGAATTGTCCACTCGAGAAGGAGAGTGTAAGGCCAGCTTATAATGTTCAAGAAGCAGAAACAGTGGCTCAAGTAGCAAGGGCAGTCCCTAGGATCTATGCAGCACTGGAAGACCATCAGGCATATCACCAGTCAGCTGTGGTTGAAGTAGCAGGTAAGATTGCTGAGCAATTTGTTTCTATTTTGATTGACCCTAGTTCTACTCATAGTTACATTACTCCTAGAGTAGTGGGGAATTGTGCTTTTAAGAAAGTAAAGCATAGGAAGTCTTGGTTAGTTTAGCTAGCCACTAGAACTAAGAGAAAAGTCAGTGAAGTGGTAGAGAAATGTCCATTGGTCATGAATGGACTGGTCACTTGCGTAGATCTGAATGTTCTACCGCTTGGTTCCTATGATGTTCTCATTGGAATGGATTGGTTAGAAGCTCACAGGGTGAAGCTTGATTGCTACAATAAGACTTTTGAATGCATGAATGAAGAAGGAAACCTAGTAGTTGTGAAAGGTATTCCAAAGGTGATTTCAGTACGGCAGGTTTCAGCAATGCAGTTAAAGAAGTTCTGTAGGAAGGGTTGCCAGTTGTATGCAGCTTAGGTTTTGGAGGAAACGAGAGATGAAACTCCTAGGTTGGAGGACTATCAGGTGTTATAGGAATTCAGGGATGTGTTTCCTGATGAGATTCCAGGGCTTCCTCCAAAGCGAGACATTGATTTCACAATTGAACTTGTGCCACGAGCAGCACCAGTGTCCAAGGCACCCTACAGGATGAGTACACCGGAGATGCTAGAATTGAAGATGCAACTGCAAGAGTTGTTGGAAAAGAAGTATATCCGGCCGAGTGTGTCTCCTTGGGGAGCACTAGTTCTGTTTGTAAAGAAGAAAGATGGTACACTCAGGTTATGCATTGATTACAGACAGTTGAACAAGGTTACTGTGAAGAATAAATATCCTTTGCCTAGGATTGATGACCTCTTTGATCAAATGAGGGGAGCAAAGGTATTTTCCAAGATTGACTTGAGGTCTGGTTACCATCAGGTAAGGATCAAGGATGAAGACATTCATAAGACCGCCTTCAGGACAAGGTATGGGCATTATGAGTTTGTAGTGATACCATTTGGCCTCACAAACGCACCAGCTACATTTATGTGCCTTATGAATAGTATCTTCAGCAGGTATTTGGATAAGTTTGTTCTTGTTTTCCTTGATGACATTCTTGTTTATTCTAAGAATGAGTAAGAGCATGAAGAACATTTGAGGTTGACATTGAAATTGCTCAGAGAGCATCAGTTATATGCAAAACTAAGCAAATGTGACTTCTATAGAGATAGAATTCAGTATTTGGGTCACATTATCTCAGAGGAGGGTATATATGTGGACCCTGAAAAGGTTGAAGCCATTATGAATTGGCCTACTCCAAGAAACATGACAGATGTAAGATCTTTCATGGGACTTGCACGATACTATCAGAGATTCATTGAAGGATTCTCCAAAGTTGCACATGCAATCACTTCTTTGCAAAAGAAGGGGGTGAAGTTCGAATGGACATTGATGTGTGAAGAAATCTTCCAGCAGTTGAAGAATCTTCTCACCAGTGCACCAATATTGAAAGTTGCAGATCCAGAGAAAGATTTTGTGGTGTGTACCGATGCATGTGGACAAGGGCTTGGAGGAGTCCTTATGCAGGACAACCATGTGATATGTTATGAGTCAAGAAAGTTGAAGGAGCATGAGAAGAACTATGCTACTCATGACCTAGAGCTTGCAGCCATAGTACATGCTCTCAAGATGTGGAGACATTACTTGATGGGCAGGAGATTTGAGCTTAGAACAGACCATTGTGGATTGAAGTATTTATTTTATCAGCCTACTCTGAATGCTAGGCAAGCAAGATGGCTGGAATTTCTATGTGAGTTTGATTTTGAAATCAAGCACATAAAAGGGAAGGAAAATAAGGTAGCTGATGCACTCAGCAGGAAAATGCCAGAAATGCATGCGGCATCTCTTAGTATTTGCCAATCAGATTTGAGGCAGCAAATTGTTAGTCATGTTGCTGGAGATGAATTGTATGAGCAGGTAAAAGACAAATTGCAACAGCAAATCCTTGAGAAGAGGTACGAGGGATATAAATTGGAAGAAGATGGACTTCTCACTTTTAAAGGCAGAATTTATATTCCAAATGTAGCAGATTTAAGGAGAGTTGTTATGGATGAAATCCATCAAGCTCCGTATTCTGGTCACCTAGGATATTAGAAGACAATTGCTACAGCGAGAAAGCAGTACTTTTGGCCAGGTATGAAGAAGGACATGGCTGAGTACATTTCAAGGTGTATGAAATGTCAACAGGTAAAGGTTGAGCATCAACATCCAGCAGGTCTGTTGCAGCCTTTGCCAGTTCCGAAATGGAAATGGGAAGTTATTTCCATGGATTTTATTACAGGATTGCCGATGACTTGGAGACAACATGATTCTATCATGGTTGTGGTGGACAAGTTGACTAAGGCAGCACATTTTATACTAGTTAAGTCTACGTATGAGACTGGCGACATTGCAAAGATCTTCATGAAGGAGATATTAAAATTGCATGGATTGCCTAAGGCAATAGTCTCTGACCGAGATGTCAAGTTCACTTCCAACTTTTGGAAGGGGTTGTTTGCAGATTTGGGTACAAAGCTAAACTTCAGCACCGCATACCATCCTCAGACGGATGGGCAGACCGAGAGAGTTAATCAGGTGCTTGAAGACATGCTTTGCATGTATGTAATGGACAAACCAACCAAGTGGGAAGATTACTTACACTTGGTAGAGTTTGCTTATAACAATGGACATCAAGCATCCTTGGGGATGAGTCCGTATGAAGCTTTGTATGGAAGAAGGTGTAGGACACCAGTGACTTGGGACAATCCCGTGAACAGGATTGTGCTTGGACCATAATTGCTCAAGGAAATGGAGCAAGAGGTCGTAAAGATCAGGCAAAAGCTGAAAGCAGCACAGGACAGACAGAAAAGCTATGCAGATAAGCATAGGGTGAACAGAGAGTTCAGTGTTGGGGATCATGTTTACCTCGGAGTGAGGGCAAGGAAGAGTTCCTTGAAGCTTGGAAGTTGTGCCAAGTTGTCACCTAGATATTGTGGGCCATTTGAAGTGCTTGAGAGAATAGGGCCAGTTGCATATAGACTTGCATTGCCTGCTAGCACTAAAGCTCATAATGTTTTTCATGTTTCTTTGCTTAAGAGATATGTACATGATCCTAACCATGTGATAAATTGGGATGTGATTCAGGTGGAACCCAAGGGAGAGTTCCGAATCGAGCCAATGCGCATCCTCGACAGGAAGGTCACATTGCTCCGGAACCGAGCCATAGGGCAGGTAAAGGTGCAATGGGAGCACTTTGGACCTGAAGAGGCTACATGGGAGCTGGAGGATGCCATGCGATTGGCACATCCATTTTTGTTTAATTTTGCGGAACACTGAGGCGATGCCAGTGTAGCATTTTGTTCAATTTTGTAAAGCACTGAGGACAGTGCTATTGAAGGGGGAGGGGAATGTAACGCCCTAGTTTTGACCCCGTTGCACTAGATGTATATGATGTATATATATTGTAAATGATCATGGTGTGGAGCTAAAGGCCAAGGCCCCACCATTGATCGGTAATGTTATGTTTTGGATTTAAATTGTCATCGATTGAATATCGGGGCATGCGACACATATTAAGTTTCAACATCATGTAAATATGCATCATAATTAATTAATGGACACAACTAGCTACGGTCGCGGAAACTAAATCGAATGGGGCATGATTTTCTCAAGGGTAAGGATGTGGGGGATTTGTCAAACCTTGGGCCAAAAAGGGGAAAAACCCATGTGTCACCTTCTTTTGCTTTATTCCAACCACCTCCATTTAATAATTTCTGCTGGCAGCTGGGAAAAGTGATGGCAGTTAATTGTTTTGGGAGTGGGGTGGCATAACTGTCAGTCCATGCCTCCACGCACACTCCACCCCTGTTGACTTCACTCACGCAGACTTTCTCCTTCCTCTCCACAAGTTGCAAAAACACCCACGAACGGCAAATTGCGTCCTTCCTGTTATTTGTGCATCCACGGACAAAAATGGAGCTGTTTTTCCTCACGCAGGGCCTCCATTGTCTGTTCCTTTCCTCACTGGGTCGGATTGTTTACCCACGCACAGGTATTCTTCTGTTTGGGGCGCACCCACGATTTTTCCTAGAAAGAGCCATTCACGTCCTCAGCTGTATGTTCTCCTTACAGACCAGTATGGTTGTGTGATTTCTGTCATTTTAATGCTGAGATTGGAACTGTGGTTCTTCCCCCATGTTTACTGTTTATTTGGGACTGTGTAATTCGATTATTGGGAGTCGTTTTGGCCACGAGAGGGCCAAGAACGACTCAGAAATCGTTTTCCCTGTTAAGCTGTGACAGCTGACTTGATTACATACATGTAATGGTGGGTCTTCGGACTGTATTGGGAGCAGGGATGTTGGCTTAGATTTGCTTGATAAACCTGGTGGCTGGAAACCACATAGACAGAACTAGAGGGTTGGCCTTCTTCTCCATCACCCCTGAATAGTACTGGAAGGGAATGCAGGGCCTGAGGGATTGTGTAGCAGAGAAGGGACTGATTCCTTGTGTTGGGTGTGTTTGGGTGTCTTAGAGGTCAGGCTAGTCCTGGTGTAGGTGTTCTTGGCTCTGTAATGAGCTCACCAGCTTAGCAATTTGCCTTCTCCAGCTCCTTAATGGCCTGATAAACCCAACTGTGTTGGCTTGGCTGTGTTTCAGACATCCTTAGCTATGTGTAAGCCTGCTAGTTCCCTTATTCCTTGGAGAATCATGCCCAGCTCGGGGGTGGCAGCGCTGCTGGGAGATTAAGGAGCACGCTGGCCTATGGTTGGGTGGAACGTTGCAGCGACGTAGCTGGTTGTGGAGCAAAGATTTCATAAGATAAGTGATCTTGTGTATTTTACCTCTACAATTCTATATTTACTGATAATGAAAATGAAATGAACATGTTAAGTTATTGCATGCACACATGAGTGTTGATGGTTTCCGCTGTGTTTGATAGATAATTGCATCTGTGCATGATCAAATTCTCATATGTGCATATTTAAGTTCAAGGCACATGTTTAAGCATTGTGTTTTCAGTAATTTTTATGCCTGTACATGTTTATGGGGCTCTTAACCCAGTCATTGAAGCTCATAGTCGCGTCCTCCATGCTGGTCAGAGGCATGGGGACATGACATCTGTCTATTGTTTAGGAACCCAAATTGCTCTTCTAAAATGATGTCACTTAGTAGTGGTTTAAGTCTTAAGGCAAGAGTCTTTGCTATGATTTTGTATATCATATTGCAGTATGAGATAGGTCTGAGTTCATCAAAAGTTTGTGGTTTTTGTTTTTTAGGTATCAGGCTCAATAAGGTAGAATTTATGCTTCCCAAAACTTTCCTTGATTCCTAAGATTCTCTGACTACCTCAAGGATATCCTTTTTTATCAGATCATAAAACCCTATGTAGAACTCTACTGTAAATTCATCCGGTCTTGGGATTTTGCCTTCCTGGAAAGAGTGCAAAGTGTGTCTGATTTCCTCTTCATTGATCTCTTTAGTTAATTCCTCATTCATTTCATCTGTTATCATTCTTTGGAACAACCCTAGAACTTCTAGGATCTCCTGTATAGGACGTCCTTTAGGTTCTTTAAAGTTTTTTTGAAAATATGCCACTCCTGCATCTTCCTTTTCCTCAAAAGCTCTGACAAGCCTACCTTCATGGTTTTTTATTTCACATATGTTATTTATATTTCTTCTATGTGTTGCATAATTGTGGAAGAATTTAGAGTTTTTATCTCCAACTTCAAGCCATAATGCTCTGCTTTTCAACCTAAGCTCTTTTTCCTCAATGTCCAACAATATTTCTTTCTTTTTTTCCAAATCCTTCATTAACTTGTTTTCTTCCTCACTGAAGACCCCTTCCTTAATTCCATGATACATAGTTTCTATTTTCTCTTCAGTTTCCTTCAATTCTTTTTGCATTGTGTCCTTTTGGAGTTTGTTCCACTTTTTTGAAATCTTTTTTGCCATTGCTAAGTTGTCAGCAAATTACTGCTATTAGGGTTTCTTTGTACAAGTTGCCAAGCATTTGTGATTTTCTCTCTGTACAGCTCATCTTCCAGACACTGGGGGTTAAATTTGAATGGAGCTGGTGGCTTCTTCTCGGGAGCTATAATTATTAAATAGATTGGTCTATGATCAGAGCATCCTCCTATCTCCACTGTTGATTTTATGATCAAGTTTTCATTTAGAAGAATGTCTTTTATTAGAAATATGTCCAATCTTTTGGAAATGCCTAATCTACCTCCCCTCTTATTTCTCCAAGTTGGTTCAAGTTTTATGGGAGCCACATCCACCATATGTTCTCTTTCAAAAAAAAGCCCGAAAGTAGACTTCCAAAGAGTCTTATCTTGCATTTTCTCCCCATATTTCTCCATTTGTTAATGTTAAATTTAGGTCACCTCCCATAATAACATTTTCCTAGTTTAGAACTCCTTCTGCCTTGATGTTTTCCCAAAAATCCTTTCTTTCATAAAATGGGCTATATATGTTTATCAGAGTGAAAGTTAACCCAGTCTCTTTGTCAAAAAGTTTTGTTTCTATAGCTGACACCAGCTTCTTAGATTCTATTTTGAGTATTGTTGGGCTCCAGGCTGTTAACAGGCCCCCCGAGAGACCTATTGCGTCTACACTTTCCACCTCCCAGTCTTTTAGGGTATCTTTGAGAGCAGATTCTGCTTTCGATCCTTCTAGCATGGTCTCTTGTATCATGATGATGGTGGGTTTTAGGTTGTTAACCAACCATTTTAGGGAGCTTTTTTCTATGGCCCCCCCATACCTCTTGAATTAAAAGAGACAAATATCATCAGGAGCCCTTGTTTGGGGCTAATACTCTAAGTTCCCTTTTGAGAATTGTTTGTTTTCACGATTTAACATCTAAAGCTGCTTGTCATTGAGCTTTGGAAAGTAGTGCTTTTCTACCCAATTTAATTTTCTGGGGAGGATTTAGGGCTATCCCACCAATAGAGACTTCTTCAACTAGGGGTTCTGTGTGGGAGGAGTGAGAACGAAGCTCATAAGTTTTCTTCACCATTACTTTCTTGGGTTTTGAATTTACAGAGAGATTATCATCCATATTATTTTTTAAAATTGGAATCATCTCTAGCTTAAGATGAGTACCTTTTTCCTGTCGTGTTGGGCCCGCTTCTGAGATTTTGGACAGGCTCAATTGACTTTTCTCCCTTTCTATCTTCGTTGTTTCTTCCATCTTCTCTAGTCTGCCACCCTGCATGTCCTTTGTTATATTTTCAACGTCCTCTGCATTGTCCTTTTTTCCCATAGAAGAGAGGTATGGGTTCTTTTCATTCTAAAGTTGCATCTCTTGGTTCTTGAGAGTTGTCTCCTTTTCAACTGTTACTATTTTTGGAACCCATACCTTCTTACAATTCGAGTTGTTCTGTTTGTCTTCATTCCTTTTTTCATAAACACGAGGAGTTGTTTCCCGTACTTCTTGGCTTCTATCATTCTGAGTATTGTTTGAAAGTAAACTCTTGCTGCCTTATTTTTGTACCCATGCCTTTCTGTGGGGTGGCTTGATAGCATACTTCGAGAACTCCCTCTGTATATGACCCACTTCTCTACAATTGAAACATCGGAAGGGGATCTTCCAATAAACCAATCTCTGCCACCATGAGCTACCATGCATCACAATTTTAAGTTCCCCGTATAGACAATTTCTTAAATCTAGTTCCACCAAAATTTTGGCACATCGCCTGTCCAGATTGTTTTCCCAATTTTCTTTTAGCAATATGAACTTGCCCAGTCTATTTCCTATGGCTTTGAGAATTTTCTGTTCCCAGAAGATCACTGGTAGACCTGGAAGAATAACCCACACCTTTTGTATGTTGTGAGGTTCCTTGTGAGCATTTAAGTCAATTGTCCGTTTTTGTAAGATTAAGCCTGACGGACCCCATCGCCACTCCTGATTTAAGAGTCTTGTGTTATCGTCCATGTCTATGAGTTTTATTAAGAACCACCCGCGAGGTAATGTATAGAAAATTGGAACGTAACCCAACAGAGCTTCCCAGTTAATTGTTATCCACTATTGCAATGCGCTTCTCGATACTGTTTTTTCTGCATAAATGTCCGACAAGGGCCTTCGTTAAAAAATCTAGAATTTGGGAAAGAGATTTTTTTCGCTCCAAGATTCATTTTCAAATTTTTTCGTTGTAGTCTCCAAGTTGCAGGTCGAGTTCATTTCTTGGCCGTTCTGGTAGGCTTTTCGTGTGTGCAGAACTTTGTTGTTCATCTTCATCGGAATCGCTCCCCCGTTTCGGAAGGATTTTGGAGTATGCTCGCCGATCCAATTTTGTTGACATTCATTTCGAATTTCTCTTCTCATTGATCTGTTGTTTTGGAAAGCCTTTGGAGTTTGGTTTTCCGCTCACTGATGCCGAGGGATCGCTTCCAATGAGCTTTTCGCCGCCCCTGTATCGGATGTAATTTGGTGATTGGGCCGAGGGGTTGTCTATCTGATCGTCGATCGCTGATTGAACACTTTGTGTTGATTCGCTTCATCTCGCCGAATAGATCAAGATCTCTCAGCTTGCCGAAGCTTTGAGCTGTTGTTGTTCGATTCTTGACCACGGAGGCTCCATTTCCATTTCGCTCCAACTTTATTCTTGGTCATTCTGGTACGGGTGCACAGAACTCTCTTTGTTGCCACTAGTTCGGAATGATAATGGAGTCTGCTCGTAGATCCGTTGAGGCTGGTTGACGGTGAGGATTTAAAAAAAAAATCTCTGCGTGAACCCTGAACCTTGGCCTTCAGAGTTGTGGAGTTTGGATCCTTCCAAATCCCTTCCTATGAGATATTCACCTCCATTGTTCATTGTTCTTTGGCTGATTATTCCCTCTTGTTAGTTTGATATCTGCATAGGACTCTGTCCAAGCGGAGTTTGATTGTGATCCTGGAGGAGCTTCATCCTTCGAGCAATCTAGTGACCAATTGCTGAGTCTGATTTTTGCAAAGGATTCTTTGTTCAATCAGTTTCTCGAGTTTCTATGATTGTGATCCTGGTGGAGCTTCATCCTTGGAGCATTCATGGAGGATGAAGGGGGATCTTCCCCTATTCCTAATATAAACACCTTCAGAAGATTGACAGCTTCAGGAAGCAAAAGGAAACTCACTCAAACCCAGCAAACTTTTGTAAAGAAGCTTGTAAATATTCCTTCGGTAGCCCTACCAGTGGAAACTTGTCAAACAGCTATAAACATTACTGACCGGAGTCTCATTGCCCAGTTCACTGGGCTTTCACCTTCCCCTAAGACAATTACAGGATGGGTTCATCGAAATTGGAAACCTCTCATCTCAGAAGATATCTGTAGCAATTTGATAGGTAAGGGATATTATCTTTTTCTCTTTGAAAATTCTGCTGATAGAGATTTGATTTTTCGAAACGAGCCATACTTCATGGGTCCCTAGGGACTCTACTTGAACAAATGGTCTCCGGATTTTGATCCAAACCAAGATGTTCCCTCAGCGTTCCCTATCTAGGTTAGGTTGCCTCACCTTCCTCTTCATTATTGGAATCCAAGAGCCCTTGAAGCTATTGGAAACACCCGGGGGAAATATATTGATAGGGCTGATCATCGAGAACAATATACCTGTGCCAGAATCTATGTTGAAGTGGATTTTGAGGTAGGATTACCTGAAGCTAATAACTTGACAATAGCATATTGGACATATGTACAAGAGCTAGACTATGAACAATTGCCCTTTAAGTGCAGGTTTTGTCATGGTTATGGACACTTTGCCAGATACTGCAAAAAAAAGGTGAAGAAGAAGCTGTTAAAGAAAAGGGAGATGAATGGATTCAAGTTCAAAAAACTAAATCAACAAAGCAAGGAAATAAAGAAAAGAAACAAAAAGGAGAACTAGGGACAAGGAGCAACACCTATGGACAGAAAGAACATGGACAAGTTATGAAAGAATCAATGACTAAAAACAATTTTGAAGTATTGAGCATTCCCGAAGACCAAACTCTTGAAGAGGGAGAAGTCCCTCAAACTTAAATCCAAACAAGTGAAGAAGATAAAGGCCATGAATCAAAACTCAACACACTTGTGGAAGGTCATTCTCCTACTTATGCATAAATGGCAAAAAAAAGAAACCTATGGACAATTCTGGCTCTTCAGATGAAGATCCTATCGGTAAGTCATCCAAAAAAGGGCGAAAATCTCTCAAGACGGTCCGGGAGGAAGAAGCTGAACGACTTAAGATGCAGGGAAGTCAATCAACTTTAGAGATGTCCATTGGTAGGAACACTCGGGCTAGACCTGCAAAAGGAGGCCCAACCCCTTCCGTCAAATGATGAAATGTGTCTCTTAGAATTGTAGAGGGCTCAGTAATTCTACAAAATCTAAAGCAGTGAATGATCTCATCAGAATGACCTCTCCAAATGTCCTTATGCTCCAAGAGACAAAAATCGATGAGGAAAGCTTACTCTCCATTAGTAGCAAGAGTTGGAAACTGAATGTTGGTAAGGTAGTGAGTTCCAGAGGCACTGCTGGTGGAATAGCCACATTATGGATAGGAATTGACTTTATTCTAGAAAATTCCCACAAATTGCAGCATTTGATTTTCACTCAACTTTGTCATATTCCAAGTAAGAAAGTGTTTTGCCTTTTTAATCTGTATGTGCCTGTCAATTTACAGGAAAAAAGAGAATGCTGGAATTCGCTGGCAGCCTTTCTCGTTGCAAACTCCTTTTCAAATTTAATAATTGCCAGAGATTTAAATTTAATTATGAATGCTAAAGAAAAAGTTGGCGGTGTCTATGGGAGAGATCCCATGCCGAACTGGGTGGATAAATTCATACTTAAGTGGGAGTTGATTGATTTCAAACCCAAAAGAGGAAAGTTTACATGGTCAAATAACAGATTAGGAGCAGCCAACATTTCTGCTAGACTAGACCGTTTTCAGGTTCAGAGCTCCTTGCTGGCAGATAAAACAGTCATATCCTCTAGTATCTTGCTGAAGATCACCTCAGACCATAAACCAATTTTATTACATATTGAAAATGAAGAGGATCTTGGCCCCATTCCTTTTAGATTCAGTCCACTATGGAAAGATAGAGATGGATTCATGAGCACTGTCACCTTGGCTTGGGCAATTCCAGTTGCCGGATCTCCAAATTATGTCTGGGAGAGGAAGCTTATTAATACCAAAGCTGCACTTAAGAATTGGGTAAAACTTACTCAAAAAAATCCTACCAGCAAAAGGAAAGAAGCCCTTTAAAACCTGGAAAAATTCAAATGGAAAGGGAAGAAACAGAAATAACTCCAGCTTTACTAGCAAAAGAGCAAAATGCATAGACCATTTCTTTCCAGGCCTTCAGGAGAGAAGAAGAATATTGGAGATTAAAATCTCGAAGTACTTGGCTGAAAGCTGGCGATAGGAATACCTCCTTTTTTCACAGGTAATGTAGAGTTAGAATTTCTCAAAATCATATCTTGGAAATTTACTTCCAATCTGGTGAAGTGGTAAAAGGAAATTCTCAAATCAAACAGCTCACTGAATTTCATTTTCAGAACCTCTTCAAGGAAGATGGACTCTCTGATCCTGATATTACCTCTAATTTTTTGGCCAACATTCCCAGCTTGGTGAGTGAGGCAGAAAACGATGAGCTAATGCAGCCTTTTAAGGAGCAAGAAATTATTGATGTTATTTGGTCCATGGAGCCAGATAAAACTCCTAGTCCTGATGGGTTCTCCTTTCAGTTTTATAGAATTTGTTGGCCAATTATTAGGAAAGATCTCCTC
This sequence comes from Pseudotsuga menziesii, assembly GCA_001517045.1. Taxonomy (NCBI): domain Eukaryota; kingdom Viridiplantae; phylum Streptophyta; class Pinopsida; order Pinales; family Pinaceae; genus Pseudotsuga; species Pseudotsuga menziesii. The sequence continues at coordinate 445,718 of LPNX010987788.1, forward strand.
ATAATGTTAAAAGCTTTCTAGATTAAAGCCAAAGTGGGTGGTTGCACAAATTCCACCTTTCTTGCATTAATTCCTAAAGAAGCCAATCCTTCTTCCTTTGATAGATTTAGACCTATCTCCCTTTGCAATGCGTCCTATAAAATATTTTCTAAACTTCTAGCAAATCGACTTAAACCTTTGCTTGAGAAACTGATTTCTCCTCTTGAAGGAGGGTTTGTAAAAGGGAGACATATTCTGGATAATGTTATTCAAGTTCAAGAAGCTATGCATTCCAGTTTTCTTTAGAAGGAGAAGGGCATGCTCATCAAACTTGATATGGCAAATGCCTTTGACAGGGTAAAGCACTCTTTTCTTTTTTCCGTTCTTCAATCTTTTGGATTCGTCTCTGCATTTTTAAATTTGACAAAAGCTTGCATTCACAATCCTTGGATATCGCCATTGGTAAATGGCAAGCCAGTAAACTTCTTTCAAGCCTCTAGGGGTCTCTGACATGGCTGTCCTTTGTCGCCTTTTTTGTACATTCTTATGGTCGACTCTAGGTAGGAATTTATCAGTAGGAAAAATTGATGGTATCATTCTGGGCATTTCTGCAGCAGTAGGAGTTGAAGCTATCAACCATGCCCTCTTTGCGGATGACACCTTTCTCTTGGGAGGGGAATCTTTAAAAATGGCAAAAGCTTTCTTTGAAATTATGCAACATTTTTGTATTATATCAGGGGCTCTCATTAATAACCAAAAGAGTGCAGTATACGGATGGAATGTTGATCGATCAAAAGTAGATAAAATATCTCAGATCTTGGGCTTTGAAGGATATGCTTATTGGGACAAGGTTAAATACTTGGGTCTACCTTTAACTTTGGGGAAAAACAATCCCTCTCTCTGGATGGAAATCATCAGTAAGAAAGCAAAGATCATTTCTTGGGGAGGTCATTGGCTAACCAAGGCAGGAAAGGTCACTCTGATTAAGTCAGTACTCTCATCTCTTCCTATATATCAATCCTCTTTACTTCTGGCACCAAAAGCTATTATGAATCAGATTTCTGAATTACTCAGAGACTTATTATGGGGAGGTGGGAAAGGAAATCAACACCGTATGCATCTGGTTAATTGGGAAACAGTAAAAAGACCTCTTCTTGATGGAGGATTGCAATTCAAAGGTCCAGAATTGTCCAGCATAGCAATGGGAGGAAAAATTTTATGGCAGCTATTTTCTAACAAACAACACCTAGTTAGTCAGTTGCTATGGAAAAATACCTTCACGGCGGATCATTAAAGAATATTCAAATGGCAAATACCACTAAAGGATCAATTATCTGGAATTCGTGTAGGAAAGTACTCGATTTCTTTTTTCAACATATGTATCACATTCCAGGAAATGGTCGGAAGACTTAGACTTTTCAGTGGGAAGATAGAATTAATGGACACGATTCACTTCATGTTGATGATGCTATGGCCAAGATTCAAAATTGGTTAACAAATAAAGGAATCCACAAATTGGCTGATATAGCTTCATGGGATGACAAAGGAAATTGGATCGACTGGTCTCTTCCTCTCATGACAGAGCGTGATCTTCCTAATCTCTCCGACCATCAAAATCTGTTATTAACCAGGCTGAAAGGAAAGACTCCTATCCATCTATTTTGTAGAGACTCGTGGGGATAGGGATCATTTGGAGTTTATACTGCTGCTTCCAGTTACTCTCATCTGCATATTTCAACGCATGCCAGTGCAGTGGATTCCTCTAGCTCCCACAACGCAGCTCTCTGGAAGTTGGTGTGGAGTCTTCCCAGCATTCCAAAGATTAATTTCTTCACCTGGATTGTAATTCATAAAAAAACTGTTAACGGGTGAAAATTTGTCAAAAAAGGTTTTTATGGACCATTTAGATGTTGTCTGTGTTTTCAGGCAGCTGAGTCTTCAGCACATATTTTAGTGGAGTGCGTCTTTGCTCAAAAGGTTTGGACTTTAGTTTTGCGTCGGCTATCATTCTCTTTAAAAACTAGCAATCAAGATATCGTGGTCCTCTTTCTTCCAATCAATCTTGGAGAAAAATCTGGCAAGCTATACCAAAATTTATCTGGTGGAAATTATGGCTGGCTCAAAATGATATGATTTTTAATGGCAAAATCTCGAAACCTAAAATTGTAGCATCTAAAGCTAAGGCATTTATATTAGAAATAATAGGAAACCTTCAAATAGTTGGAAATAATCTAGAAGCTGAACAAAATTGGCTTGCTACGAAATCAGTGGATAAAATTTAGGTGTGTTTAAGTAAACCTGTCCTCAAAACTTTTTGGCAGATTAGGCTCTCAGAAAAGGAGTTTTCAAATTGGTGGAAATCTAAAAGTAAGACTTCGATATTCTTTGATGGTGCGTTAAAAGGAAACCCGGGGAAAGCTAGGGCAGGGGGTTATATATTTCATCCAGGCGGAAAATTAGAAACAAGTTTCAGTTGGGGAATAGGGCAAAATACAAATAATCAGGCAGAATTATTTGCTCTTTTGAAAGCATGTCAACAAGCAAAGGAAGCAGGGCATAATAATCTGCAAATCTTTGGAGATTCTGAAATCATCATCAAAATTCTAAACTCGAATTCAGTGTTCAATAATCCTTTTTTTTTTCTTCTGAATTTGACCATGCAAAGGTTGCATTTCATTTTGATGGACTGTGACTCAGTTACTTCTTATCACATTCTCCATGATTTGAATAAGCTGGCAGATCTCAAAGCAAATCAAGGTTGCCTCCTCCCTTCGGGAATGTTATGTGTGAATGACGGGCCTTGCCTATTGCATTCCATTCAATGACATAATCTCATTCTGGTGTAAGGAATTGTATTCTTTGGAACAAATTGTAATTGGGTGAAAGCCCTTTTTTTCCTTTTTAAATAAAAAAAAAAAAATTAATCGTTTTGCTTTAAAAAAAAATATTCTGGAATTTGACCAAAATCGATATCTTTACCCACGATCATTTCCGGGTTATCCTTGCACGCTCTCATTCCACGATTTCTCTTGATTGCCCTATTTGGGGTTTCAATGTCCGACATTTTTCCTTCATCATGATTCTGTATGACTGCATCTGACTTGGATTTTTCGCTCAAAAGTTCCTTTTGCAAATTTGTGTTCGCAGATGCAGTCATGAATTCCTCTTGAGTGCAGAATATTGGGCTATCTTCTCCACACTCCTCATAGTCCACAATGTCTGAGTACATTGTTGCAAATTTTATGCCACCCTTTTCACTCTTCTGTTATCTTTTTTCGGCTTTAAGACATAAGGGAAAGAAAAAAACTGCTCCCAATATTTGTGTAATATTTAAATTACGTGTTGTTTGTTGTTGGAAAAGAAAACATGTATACTTTTTTAAGAAACCATTTGCGGTTTCTATATTTTATTTTCTCTTTAGTTTTTTTTTAACTTTCTCTTTTTTTTTAGTAAGGTCAAATACCTAATTCAAAAAAACCCTGGTAATTTTGGCCACAAGCCATAATTAGATTGACTTTGATACCAAATGAGCCAAACAAAAGTCCACTCACACACATAGTACCAAAATATTTGGAATAGCATAAATAATCCATTTGGATAAAAAAATTTGTGTATAAAAGTATGAGATAAGATATATGATTTACATTTATATTAATAGGGTTTTATTTAAGCCTTATCATGCCTTTTGAGATGAAATGGTACATCTTCTTACTCTTTTCTAATTAACTAATTATTAATTATTAATTATTAATATATATTAATATTAATAATATTTAAAATTTATATATTTATATTTAATATTTATATATTTATATTAGGTTATATTTTTGATATAACACTAAGCATCGAGAGGGATTAAATTTCTTGTGTAATTTTTTTTAATCTTAATTTTTTTTACATATCAAGAAAATATTTACACATAAAAAAATATAAATAAGTTTAAGATTATTATTTTATTTTATCAACCAACATGGATTTTTTTAACAACTTTTTATTTGATTTTAATTTTTTCTTTTCTGAGTTGACATGGATTTTTTTTATTTTTGTTTTCAATTGTTTAGTTTATGAGTCAACATGGATTTTTTTATTCCTTTTTTATTTCTGGTGAGATGACGCTACGTTACATGACAACATATCCCCGTACTGGGTTGTAGAGCACCTCACTACTCTCGGTTCAATGATGTCAATACAAAGTGGGAGCGTTTAAGCGACTCCTATAAAAGCAAGCAATATGACTCTAACCTAAAAACAAAAAAGAGCTAACTCCAAAAATGGAAAGTTGATGTAGAAGAGAAATGTGCAAAGAGAGTGAATCTAAAAGTAGTGATACAAAAGTGGTAAATCTATCATGGTGCACTGGAAGCATCACATCTAACATTTGAGGTTGAACGAAAGAATCTAAAAGTAGTACCTTCTTTGGAGGAAGAACTAGAAGGGGAGCTATAATGAGTAACATGTCGTTACTTGGAGTAGGGAGCATGCTACTGTGACCTGGATGAAATCTTCTGATTGTTGGGATGGGGCCAATACTGGCCATGCGTCCAGTCTATGGCGGAATTGGAAGTGGTCATTTGCATCCTAACTAACTTGCAGTCAGAATCAATGCTACCATTCGTTTGTCTCTTTGTGCCCCTGGAAAACGAGAGCATTGGAAAGAAGGAAGTAATCAACTGAGTGGAGATTGGTTCAGATTGCAAATGTTGTTGAAGGATGAGGGAGTGAAGACGGAGAACCTCCTGCAACTATAAGGCCATGTTAGAATAATCAAAACCCATTCCCATACTTAGGATATAAAATTTAATCATTTTGGTTAAATTCCTACGTCCTACAATAGCTAGTTCACATCCACTTGCATTTTTGTGGTCAAACTTGCCTAAACTGTCTCCATGATCACTTTGGAAAGATTCTGGATAAGATTTTGACAACCCATCAGACCGCCTAGTTTAGCTAGTGTGCATTCCTGCCTTATCCAGAGTTTCCTAGCTTTTCAGCAACTTTTAAGGCAAAAGGTGAAAGCTAGTTTTAAGACAACTACCTTATTTTTTGTGCAACTCACCTTCCTTCTTTTTCTCTCATAAAAAGCATGAGTTTATCCATTTTCCTTCACTTATCAGCTGATATAGCTTATTTAACCTATTCGTGACCTTCTTGACAAATTAGGAAAGTGTTTTATGCACCTATGGGGAAATTTGACTAGTTTAGTAAACCTGCTTTTGTGTTGATTTGAATGCCATCTTTATGCATTCGAATCCCTAATGTAAATATATATTTGGACAACCTATTTTAACATAAGGTTGGATGATGTAAACTTATTCAATAGAAGTTTGTGTTATGCACCACATACGCTCTCCTTTTTTAGTGAATCTATGCATGTTTTCAAGCAATTTGTGTGAGTTCAATTGATCTAAGCTTGGGATTAATTTCCACATGGTATCAGAGCCTTGGTAGCTCGATTGTTCTCCTCCTCCATTTCTTTCTTGCTGGACCGACATCATTCACTGGTAGCGCAGTCTATCTATACAAGGGTGCAGTTACTGAAGAATGGATCAATCTCATAATATCATCTTGACTCCATTCAACAACTTCGAATGGAAGGCACATATGGAGATTCTGATGAGGAGTAAAGGGCTATACAGAGTGACCATGGAAGCTGAGGAGTAAAGGGCTATACAGAGTGACCATGGAAGCTGAGGCTGAGCCTAATGCAACAACAAAGAATATTAAATGCCATAATAGGAGAGATGAGGCATATGTTCTCTTGTGTCTCAACATTTCCAGATACCTTCTTTTCCATCTTGATGGATTGACATCGCCAAATGAAGTATGGGAGAAGCTTCAAACTTTATTTGGGAAGATAGATGAAATGAGGGGACATCAACTAAAGAACGAGCTGATTTCACTGAGTCCAAGCAACTTCAAATCCTTGCAAGTCTACTTCTCCAAATTCAAATCACTAGTTTTGTAACTAAAATAGTGTGGTATCGATAAGAAAGATGAAAAACTAGTCTTGGCCATCCTTTCGAATCTTGGCCCTGACTACTCAGTATTTGTTTCTACCTTCCATGCCACAAAGCTGACAGCTTGTGTCACATGCCCCAATTTTGCAAAAAAATATACTATCTTATTTGATTTATTTAAAGACAATAGGTTAACTTTTATGCTAAGTTGTAATTGATGACTCGACAGAGTCAAGGATATTTAATGTAATTCTGAATATTTTAATTATAAATAAATAAAGGTGGAGACAACAGCTTAGGAGAGCTGTTAAAAGAGTGTTTACTGGTCAAATTGGTGGAGGAGACTAGGTGGAGAGCAAACAAACATGTGGCAGCATCCTCAAACCACTTCCAACTGTTGCAGGTGGCAACCTCCCTACATTTGGGGTCATGATCCCCCAAGAAAGTGGGAACAGAGCAGGTGGCTCAATTAATGACAACTGACCCAAAAGACCTAGGCAATGTTTATAAAAATGCCAATTGAAGAGAGTTGAGGCTGCTCATTCTAGAGAAGTGATCATTCAGGTGAATGTACTTCAGAGAAATTCAATGGCAAGGGAATTTGTGGAAAGAGTTTGAGGGGTTAATTGCTAAGTGATCTAGTGTAGCTTTTGAGCTGAAGGATCTTACTGCTGAGTGCCAAGAAGACCAGGAACATGCTTGGGGGTCCTGAGGAAGCGTTGTTTGAGCACTCTCCAGGAGTTTGGTAGGGAGGAATGGCCTCCTAACGTTGTTGTTGTCCATCCTAATTAGGTTCTACATTCTTTGTTTTACCGTGTTAGATAGTTAAATGTAAACTTGACTGTTAAATGAATGTTGAATATTTAGATGTAAAATGTTAGAGTTAGTAATCCTTTAGATTATAGAAGGAATGAATATGAAATAGATGGAAAATAATTCTAATTTGTGTTTTCCACATCTGGAAGGACCAAACCGTACTCCAGCACAGACAGGGTATTTAATGTAGATGAAGGAAATCATAAGAGACTGAAAAGAATAGATGTTTTATGCTTTTCATAAGAGCAGAGTAATTTAATGCATTATATAGGTTACTGTTAGAAGAACAAGAATATGTTTATGCAGGTTTATTGTTAAACCAGTTTATTTATGTAAATATACTAGAAAATAAATATTCATAACCTAGAATACGTAGAAGGATTATTATATTAAGAAAATACCTTGGTAGATAAGATGGTATGCTTATACACAATACATAATTCTTTTTATTGAAATTAAAATATGCAGAAGGGTAAACTATGTTATGTTATATATATATA
>LPNX010987788.1:453467-475049 GCA_001517045.1 Pseudotsuga menziesii
ACTATTAATTATATATTTTATTTACTAATAATAATAAACCAAGACTAACAGTTACTATTAACTAAGGGAAGTTTATGAAAAATATTTATTATATCAAGAAGAAACTCATTTAAAAATATATGTTTATCTTTCGATTATTTTTATCATTCCAGTAGATAAAAACAACAAGAATACGATAATAACCAGTATAAAAATAAATATATATTTATGTAAAGAATTGTTCCATAACAGGTTTATACCTGTACGAGTAACTACAGGGTCGAAACCCTATATTAAATGTATTGTTTAAAATAATAATAAAATTATTAAGCTGTAATTCTATTATTTGGACCATTATTCAATAAACAATTAAAACTATCAAAACTGGATACAGTCCTTATTACCACATAGGTACAAATGCAAATTAAGAATATTCAATACACAACTGTAATAACATTAACTTAAACAAGATTAAAACAAGTATTAGAACATGTTTAATTAAATTAAAGGAATTAGGTGAACAAGGGTTTCATTCAGGAAACCCTAGCTCTTATTTCTGAGCAAACAATTAGTTATTACAAATGACTCTACGAAGGAGTTAAAGCTACGACTTAAAATAAATAACTACATTATATCACAAAACACAATAAATAGTAAATTTATCTATTCAAAATCGAATAGCGTAAAAACCCTTAGTACACAGAGTCACAAAACAGTATGCTGCGAAAACGAGTCTAAGCTCGAGGACAAACTGTCTTAAAATCCATTCATTAACAAGCCCGAAGGCTGAACTTTAAAACCATTTACAACACCCAGCTCACAGTCGGGACTACCCATCGACGAAGCGAGGGTTTATAAATAGTATAGAAACCAACATTAACTTATAAAAGAAACTGCATAGACATTGGCGAAGCTAGACAAATTTCCAAGCTCAGAAGTTTCCCCGATCGACTACCCTATTACAAGTAAGGAGGAACCCATTCATTGAAAACCAGGGCTTACCGGTTTCGGAGCTAAGAGCCACAAAGATCGTTAGTAGCATCTTCTTCACCTCTCGCAAAGAGTGGTCATAGGTTCCTGCAAGTGCATAACATGGTGTGTTAGTTTTGAAATTCTTTTTCTAATAAAAACTTACTGTAAACACGAATTTTAATATGGGTAATGCTTTCGGATTACAGAACTAAATATATACCTGATTAAAGAAAATAAACAGTTTAGTATTTTGACTGTCACCAATAGCAAGGCATGAACACAAAGCTCTAAACGCTACGACGATGGCGAAGGAGCACACTAATAGCAGCGAAGCCACAACATTCCACAGAAGTGACAGGCCATGAAAGAAAGGGAAAATGAAGTCACAGACAGACCACACGCAAGTGCAAAGCAGCAACCAACAAACCCTTGAAGAGCTAAGACCCACTGTACAAAGAAAGGGCAATAAGACTAAGTATTGGAGGCTGAAGCAATATTAACCGAGACTCGAAGCACAACTAGAACCAGAAGGGTCTCATGGCCGCCATGAGAGTTTTTGCAGAGCAGCCCGAAGGCCCGAGAACAACGGAGGGAATATGACGAAGGGTTAGGGTTGCGAGAAACTTATATCTCCAGTGCATGGTCAGGAGAAGTCCACGTGCCCATTAGAAAATCAAACAATGCATGGGTCGAGCTCTATAGTCACCTGCATTCCAATAATTTCCAATTATTTATATAATGATTTGTTAACAAGTGATGCAGGAACTATAGTATATTCACATATATAATTCATCATTAACATAACACGTATATATCACAATGTTGTTTAACATTGATTTTGGCATTGGGTAAACAATGATTTTCGGGACATTGACCAAACGAAGGTTTCATAATCATATAGTCATTATACAACCCCAGAATCTTTGTTTAAAACTCTTCGAAACTATTATAGTTGTTTATGCTTGGTTTATAAAACAAACCTTTCACTCTTAAAACAATTAGCTTGGGATGGATGTAATTCATCAAACTATATCGTAATGTCGATATTACAATGTGAGTGTTTTATTCACCATATTTTTATCAACGTTAACCCTAGCAAAGTATAATAACCATTTGTTATATGAAAAAGTCCAAGATGAATTGTTTAAAACCATCGAACAACTATAGACTTCTATGTTTACATACACTATGGTCTATGCAAGGTTATACTCCTTTAAAACCTACAACTCAAGTGGTGATAATTATAAAATGGGATAGCATAGTAAAGAGGAGAATCATGAATTCTTTTCAAGTTCAATTTGTTTTAAACTTGTTTAGAACCTTAGAACTAATTACAGAATTGTATGATTATAAACATAATAGTTTATGTATGTTTATAAACCTTGTAAAAACCAATGTTTCGATTGGAAATAAACTATAAAGTTGGTTAGTAAGGTAGAAGAATATATATTAAAATTCTTTTACATAGTTCAATTGGAATTAGACTTTAATAGTCAAGAGTTGTTTCTCAACTTGGCTTTTGTTAGCATTTTTACCATGTTTATTTACTGGCAGGATGAATTTATGATTATAAAAGATAACTGTGCTTAGCGGAAGATGGAAGGTTGATCATTATAAGAAAACATCTACCTTCAAAACTGTTATAGACAGTAACTTAATATAAGAAAAGCATTATAGGAATAATAACAATTGCAATGGAATAATTCTACTCGAGTCTATAAGCGATAGAACCACTCGAATTGACTTAGATCTATGAAGTAAAGGCAAACAGTGTATCATGTGAAAAGACGCTATTGTTTTTACACTAAACAAACTTATAATGTCAAAAAGTTCTGCAGGCTGTAAGTTTCCCTACAGAAGGTAAATATCGATCAGCTTGATATTCAAGTAAGTAGGGTGATAATGTGTAATAACCAATAGTACAATAAGTATAACGTTGCAAGATAGGCATATCAAAGAAGAAGTTACTATGCAACTAAGATTACAAGTTTAGGGCCAGAGTAAGTATCCTTGCTGTCGTTACATTTGATAAAGAAAGGAACTCAATCATTTGAACTTCATTTACAAGCAAAACTGAAGTAAGTAAACTACGTTACCTCACGGGAGTTGCTTGGAAGCTTATTAGCTTATCTATTAAGCATTTTATTGCAAATAGAAACACTTCTTGATACTTTATGAATTTTAAAACGTTTACTTGTTCGATCATACCTGTAAACCTGTAAGAACCAGTAATCTTTCTGTGTTATCGTAAATGCTAAGTAAGCCTAGGATTCAAAGTTAGATTCCACCTACTTGTCATAAAACAGACTTATCAATAAACTGAAATAAAACAATACGCAAGTAAACTTTATTCATGTTACAAAAAGGAAACTGTTTAGTTAACGTAATTTGATAGTATGTAATACTAATCATTTAACTGTTTCTTTTTCTGCTAACCTTTAGCTGTTAGTAAACCGCAGATTCAACATTTTATGTTATCTCAAAATTTTAATTTTTTGTGAAAATTTGGGGTTTTGACAGCTTGAACTTGGAAGATTCCTTCACTGACAGATTTCATGGAATCCCTAACTCAGGAGGAGGACAAATTGGTCATGATGGGCACCATCAAACCTTATAAAGATCAAACTTTGGTTGTTGGAGATTCAAAGGTGGATTCCAAAGGAAAGAAGAAGGTTAAGAAGCCTCTTGGCCAAAAAGGAGACCAATCCAAGTCTCATGAGGAGTCCTCAAACTCTAAGAAGAAGAACTCCCATAAGAAGAGACGTAAAGGTGAAATGAGCAAGTGCACGTATTATGGTAAGGGATTTCATCCTGAGAGCTCTTGCATGAAGAAATAAATCGATATGTTGACTCAACTCCTGGAAAAACACAACATCTCACTTCCTGAAGGTGCAAAGAAGAAGGAAGGAGGATTAAGTTTCGAAGGCAAGGAGAGAGTTAATGCCTTGGTTGCAAGCAATGTAAGATCTTCTTCCTTTATCATTGATTCTGGAGCTTTAAGGCACATGGTTTTGACAAGGGAGGCCTTTTCCTCTCTTGATGATTCAAATGGTCCAAATATTTTGTTGGGAGATAACTCAAAAACTTAAAGTAAGGGAAAGGGTGGCATAGATTTTGACCATGGTTCCTTCAATAATGTCTTGTATCTCCTAGGTCTTGTTGCTAATATTTTGTCAGTCTATCAGATGACCCACACTGGGTCTCCTAAGAAGGTTGCTTTTACTCCTAATGATGTTGAAATCTCTGAGATTGCGAATGGTAGAGTAATTGCTAAAGGTTTTGTTGATCACAGTTCGAAAATGTACAAGTTCTCACACTTCATGCCCTTTTCAAACCCCTATGCTCTCCTCACTCATGCTAATGAAGCCATCAATCTTTGGCATGATAGGTTTGGCCATCTAAATAATAAATACCTTTCATATTTATGTGACAAAGACATGGTCACAGGGTTTCCAAAGATTAAGTTTTCCAAGGGACTTTGTTAGGGTTGCATTCTAGGAAAACACCCAAAGCTAAGTATGAGAGAGTTAGTCGTGAGCGAACCTCTGCACCTATTGAGCTCATCCACAGTGACATTGCTGGTCCTTTCCCTCATATGTCCATGAGTCAATCCAAGTATGTCCTAACCTTTATAGATGACTTTTCTAGATACTGTTGGGTTTACTTCCTTAAACACAAGTCTGAAGTTTTTTACCTCTTCAAGGTTTTCAAAGCCTTGATTGAGAACCAGCCTTAAAGGAAACTCAAGATCCTTAGATCCGATAATGGTGGTGACTGTAGCAGGGATTTCTCCTTGCTACAGGGTAGGAATGGCTCCCTTCCGTCTATAGGACGGAAGGGTAGGTTCCTGTGTGGAAATGCAGAAAAGAAAAGCGGGAATGAAACTAGACAGAAATAAAAGCAAAGAACAAAAAAGAAGAAAAGATATGGAAACCCTGCACACAAGGTTAGACTCCGGAAACCTGCATACAACCTGTTAGAACATAAAATAAACTTGCAAGAAAACTAAGTTAGAAAAACTAGAAATAAACATGACATTAAATAAAGCTTATACCTCTTGGTGGAAATGGGCCACCATGCCCTAGCTTGGAGAAGCACCTCTCTCTTGGCAATGGGGGGAGCTATGGCTCAAAGGGAAGATGGATGACAGGGAGTGTGGGTGGCTTGAGAGGCAAATGGTCTCAAGGCATCCACTCGGACAACATAACAATATGTAAGGGAGGTGTGTTTTAGAGTGACCCCCACCCCTCCTTTTATAGCTTTTTTGGGGACTTTTAGGGTTTTAAGCCCTTCATTAGGGATTTAGCCCTTTTTGTTGGGATTTTAGCCCCTTCCGCCCTAACTTTAGCTCCTTTGAGGGGTTTTAGCCCCTTTTCGGAGGCTTTAGCCCCAAGGAGAGTTATTTAGGCTCCTTTTTGTGGTTTTTAAGCCCTTTTACTCGTTTTTAAGCCTTTTTAAGGGTGTGGGGGTCTAATGGGGTGTTACGAGGGTCGTGAATGGATGTCCTTGGGTGGTGTAGGCCCTGTAGAGCTGAGTGAGGGATTTTTTGTGTCAACAGATTGCCCCTTGATGTGTGAAGGCAGGAGCTCATCGTATGGCCAACGGACATCATAGGATTTACTGTATAGAGGTGGTGCTTCTCAGGCTGGGGCATGGTGGTTTTTGGTTTTTGTATTAATACGGTTCCCATCAATTGGTGAGATACAAACAATGTGTGACATGTATATGGACAAGGCGGGCATCCCCATGCTCGTGACAGTGTCAAAAGAATAATTTGATCTATGCTCTAAAATACAAGAGCTGATCATATACAACTGATGATACAATGAGGGTTGCCTCAAATGTGAGGCTGAATACAATACTGATCTGGTACATTGGACCCATGGCATTCTCATGGAATGCTATATCTTCATGACTAACGGTCTACTGGATCTGGAACGGTACATAGCTGTATGGACTCGTTGATTGAGAGTCAGAGTCTCTATGGTACAAGTATGCTGCATCAATCATAAATATATATAGAAGCACTGCTAGGGCTTCTAAACACTGTCTCCAACGCAACCCGGAAATCACAAGGGACATAACTTGTTTTAGGTCCCTCGAGTGGACTCATCAATGTGGTAGAGTCAGGTGACATCTGGGGTCTTCGACCAAGTATTGTAGACCAAACCCTGTACGAATCTCAACGGTGCGACGATGTAGTTGGAGTTGAGCACATGAGAAACAACCATCTCGAGAGGCACTAAGGACTCCTCTCAAGTGGTCCAAGGAACTCAATAATGAGGTTAATGAAACCATGATACAGGGACCTCTGGTTCTGTCCTCTGGAATATATGTGTTGTCGTCGACAGAGGGAGACCTGCCCCTAGTCAAGGCAATGATGTTTCCTTGACCAAAAGTGCAAGGGAGATAACCAAAAAAGGTGTGAGACAATCTACGGACTGACCCACTAAATGGGGGGGGGGGGAAGGGGGGGGGAAATAATTGAACAGGGGTAGGGGGAGTGTGGTGGACTCAAAATTCCTTTGTTCAGAGTATGACGGTAGGGCGGACCAGGAAACAAATGATACTTGACTCATGGGAATGGGATCATAGCTGTAATACCAGGAATGTCACTGCAAATGGGCAATACTTGGAGGAGGTGGACACTTTTGATATTGATGGGATCCAAGGAAGACACATTGTAGAGTACTCTGAACAAAGGCGACCCAATGTGGGAATGCTGCCAAACTGTTTTCTGTGGGGTGGTGTCTAGGGACACCGTTGTGGTACGATCTCATGGATTTTTGGGGAGCCTGAGAAGGTAAATGCTCGATGGTGCTTTCAATTTTAGAGAGTCTGAAAGCACGAAGAAGACTCCAGTGGGGGCTCTTTTTCGTTGGTAGTCTCTTGTGCCCGAAAAAGGATAAAAGTATACATAGGAGAGCTCGCCCATCCTGTAGGGGACGAGAGACTTCTTTATCATTGGTAGTCCAATCAGGCCGGAAAAGGTTAAACCTATACTGACTAGACGGTCATTCGGATACTTTTACGAGCATGAACGAAACCAAGTTTGCTCGCCAATATTTTCTTGATGAGAAGGCTGGAAAAGAGCTTAACGACAACCTATAGTGAGCTTTTTCGTAAGGTGCAGCACCTCTTCCCGAGAAAGCATAAAAGTATGCAGAGGGGAACGGTCTTGGCTTGAGTGTGCCAAGGAAGTCCTTTTCAATTGATGGTCTACATGGTCCGCAAAAGGAGGTAAACGAGACGATGTATATGCCCTTTCCTATACTTTAGCGAGCGGGAAAGGAAGCAGCTGCGCTCGACAATCTTTTCATTATTTTTAAGAGTCAGAAAAGAGCTTAAATGAAACTCCAGTGTGGTCAACCGATTGCAGTGGCACAAGCGGTGCCCCATGTCGGGACGGTGGACAGAGGTCCAAAGGTCATCCACGCAGTATGGACGGAGCAGAAGGCTCTCAAACATACCAATACATGCATGGGATAAATCACGACAGAGGCTCACGAGTTGGTGCGGCAGAGGCACACAAACCGAGGTGGCTCTCGGACAGAGGTCATGAGAGTGTGTGTGTGTGTTGCGGTGGATGGACTTGACTATGTGTGATGTGAGTGCAAGTCTGGGGGCACTTCTATGCCAAATACATGCAAGAAAAATAAATCATTTTGTGGACAGTGGTCCAGAGGTCCATGTGAGGTGTGGTGGATAGAAAAGACAACTATGTGTTAAAATACAAAACAAAACTAAAAACATGGTAACCCTTAACAGGCGGTGGCCTGAAAACTCGCATGAGTAGCGGTAGGGGAGTGTGATACAAGCACAGGTCCGTAGACACTTGCATCGTCATGTCATGGCTCATAAATTGATCTGGCTTGTGGGAAATGGTCCCGAAATTAATTTATTAAACATGAGACGATGGTCTCATAAAGATATAGAAATTTGGGCCCAGAGTTGTGAGATGTGTCTTGAACAGGTTCCGAGTGAGTTTAGATTAGCAGCGAATGGTGCTGTCCCTGACTTGTGGTAAAAAACATTGAAAAACAAGAAAAGAAAATGAAGCGACTCATTGGTGATGTTAAGCGTAAAATCTCTTGAGGTAGAGCTCGTTGTGGTGGTTCTCCAAGAGTTGTCCATTAGAGTCAACGAAGAGGTATGCCCCCTTACCGAGACGAAGGTCATTGGCAAGGTGGGATGATGTAATCTGGTCTTTTATGGGAAGAACCGATTCCATGCTATGGTTTAAAGGGAATGGGGTAAAACTGAAGGCGGTCTTACATATATCTCCATCATTATGTAAGTGGTGCCGGGATAGATTAGGTGGATCTTCCATAGCCGACGAGACAGAAGCACAACTGGTGCTAGAGATCATGTCAATGGTATTGGTTGTGGCTTTTGTGGCCTTGCCTTTAGTCTCTATTGGAGGAAGAGGGGCAGGCCTGGAGACGGGAGGAGTCTTTCATGAACTTGGAGGTAGGTGCAACATCATCTCAATTGGCTGGAAATGAGTCAACACATCTTGGGGCCTTAGAGGTAGGGTAGGTGGTTCAAGGTACCACACAGGATCTCCTAGTGTGAACTCCTGTAGATTGCAGGCTGCCAAGACATACTTGCTCACGATCCCGAATGGTAGGAAAAGGAAAAGGAAAAGAAAAAGGATCATGTTGAGTGGGAATGAACCCCAATGTTTCCCTAGTAACTGAGGTTGAGGTTGCGACTGAGGTTGCGGTTGTAGCTAGGGAAACAATGGAAGAGACAGGTTTGTTGGACTGTCGGTGATGGTGGAGACAAGAGGGTTTATAGATCTAGACATCTTGTAAATGGAAATGGTGTCTGAAGAAGGAGGTGGGGGGTGAACTTCTTCGATCAAAGTGAGCTTAGATTCAAGGCAATGTTGACGAAGGTCGGCTAAAGCCATTCGGAACTTGGGTAAGTCTTGGCAGTGGTGAGAATAGTGTCCATACAATCCGCAAAGGGCGCAAGCATGGTTTGTTCTCAATGACCTGTTTCTCATTATTGGCGCAGTTGGAAGTTCAACCACGGGGATTTTTTTGTTTGTGTCCATGGCATCCAAATGCACACAGATCACTAAGATTTCAGGGCAATTCTGAGTTGGATGGCCCTGTTGCTCGCAGATGACGCAAGAAGGGACTTGTTGCGGTTCTGCGGTGGCTTTGGCATTCTTGCCCCTGGCCCTTTTTGGGTGGGGTGGTGCGGGTGCAGTGGATGGATTTTGTGGACCGGGTGGAGGGTGAGACTTGACCACAATGGGTTGCACCGGGGTTAAGACAACCTGGGGAATTGGTGGTTGAGCTGGTGGATCAAGATACCACACCCAAATTCCCAATGTGAAGTTAGGTAGGCTTAAGGTGGCCATTATCGTCTTGCTAATGACCCTAGGTGGGGGAAAGAGGAAGGGAATCGTGTGGACTGGCGATGAGCCCAGATAACTCCCTGTTGGTTGCATGTGGGGATGCGGTTGTGGTTGCGGCTGCGCAAAATGCTGTTGATGTGGATGATGTTGCAGCTGCTGTTGGTGTTGTGGCTGCGAATGGTGTTGGGGTTGTGGTTGGGGCTGCGACTGCGGTTGTTGTTTGGGTGTAGCGGTGCTGGGTGAGACCATGCACAAGTCCGCAGTCTCATTTCGTGTTGGTGGCGGTGACACTGAGGGGAAAGGAGCCATCATGGTGGGATCAGTAAACAACCCAGGGCCCACATTCAACAATGGGTAGGCTGGTGTGTTGTCAACCATAGTGTTGATTGCAGGGATGACATTAGCGTGTGTAGTCATCCCTTGTGGCTCAATGGTGGTGATGGTAGGGATAACATTGGCGGGTGTCGTTAACCCTTGCGGATCATGATAAGTGAGTTGATCAACCGTCACAATATTCCCTTCGTGGGGGAACATCATGAGACGAAAGACAGTTGATGCGAATGCTCTCATGGCATACATATAACTTCTCCTGAGGAAAGGTTATAGTCCAGTTGAGCATTGACGACCTCTATGTCGATCAGCACTGTCTTCTCGGCTAATGTGATGGGGACATCGGGGAGGATTCCTTGGGCTTTAGTGGGATGTCCATCATAAGCCCGCAGAGTTGTGGAGGACGATTGCAGAATTGGTGATCCAAGTTTCTACCAAACCAAGGTAGACATAACACACATGGATGCCCCCTCATCCATTATGCATCGGTGCACAACCAAATTCTGGATGGACACTAGGATTTGAAAGGCAATGGTCGATGGCATGCGCAGTTCTCCGTTCTCCGTGTCGAATGTGATCAACTTGGAGTCTGAGCGGTCTACTGCCCCAAGGGCGGCTAGTAAAGCTTTCTGTTGCGTTGGGCACGTTTTAAGTACCTCAAGAGCGGACATGGCGGTTGGCATTTGGGCCAAATCATCCACAATGCTATAGCTGACTGCAGCTCTAGCCGTGGCGTTATTGGTAATTCTGCGTACGGGGGGGTGCGGGAATGGGGGTAACTAAAGAGGTAGGTTGATTGTTTTGGACATTAATGCCACTGATGTGTCAGCGGGTTTGGTGGTGGTACCGTACTGATTCCGTCTGGTTTGTAAGTTGACCTCTTCAGTCGTCATGGCTAGCAGGTGGTGAACACCTATTTTGGTCGTGGGAGGTGCCCCCAGAGCGTTGGGATTGTCCTAGGGAGGGCGAGCGGTTGCCACCAATCCTTGGACTAGTAGTGGGTTTTGAAGCACCATAGGAGGAGGTCCTTGTGGTGCTAGGTTGGGTTGGGCTTGATTTGCAGCATTGACGACCTGTTGAACCTCATTCTGAATGGCCTGCTTAGTGCGACCCATGAGGGGACACTCGAAGTGTAGTGCCCATAAACATCACAGAGTGTGCACGGTTGGTTTGTGTGCAACGGGGCGTTGCGTCTTGGTGCATTTTGTCGTGGGGGGTTTTGGGCAGGTCGGTTTGCTGCGGCATTGTTGGGAGGGTTTGGTTATTGACCGCCTCCCTACGGTTAGTTATTAGCTTAGTTTCGGGGCCGATTATTCCTAGCTTGCCCTTGTCGATTGTTGGGGGCAGGCTGGTTGGGACGGTTTTGTTGTGCGAACACTTGTCCCAACGGAGCGGGTGGAGCGGGGGCGGGGGCTTGAACTGTTTGCACTGGTGGTGCATAGTAGATTTGTGGGGGTGGCGGTGACACAAATGTGGGTATTTGCCCCGCATACTGCTGTGTTGGCCAAGCCATGGCCTGAGCCTGTTGCGGTGGTGCAGGCTATGCATAGGAAGTTGTTGCTACGGACTAGGAAATCATTATGGCATAGTCCGAAGTTTGGTTTTGGTAAGCAATACTAGCAATGTTGCTTGGTTGCGGTGTAATGGCAGGTGGTGTCGGATAGTACTGCGACTATTGGGAGACCGAGCCTATGATGTCGTCCACCGCATGAGATGCCCCCAGTGTGTCGCGGTAGGAGGTGCTTGCGCGGGGAGCGTTTGAGATGACGGTGTACAGGTATCCAGACATAGCATAGATAAGGTCAAACTGTTGAGCTTTCAGTATGGCCTCTTCTTTGGATTGGGGACGTTCGGATGCGATGTCCTTTGCTATGGGTGGGAGCAAGGTCTTAAGGAACCAATCCAAGAAGATCCTGTCGTCAAGTTGGATTTTACATAGGCTACGGCGTCGCCGCCACTCATGGATATGCTCAGTTATATGAGTGGCAGTGTTCTGACGACAGGATAGCAAGATCTCCACCCCCTCATCATATCTGACAGGGAGTTGAAAATACTATAGGAACATGAAAGCTAGGGAGTTGAAGTCCGGGTAGTTGGCCTGCGGTAGCTCAATGTACCATTTGGCCGCGACACCTGTAAGGGTGTGTTGGAATATCCTCAGCTTGATGGAATCGTCTACGATGCTATTGGATGAGCACCATAGATAGAATGTCATAATGTGGTTTTGGGGACATTCCCCTGCCTTGCCTTCAAACTTGGGGATGCCTGATGGTAGATTAGTTGGCATTGGAGGCCAAAACGCTTGATGGCGAATGGGGTCGTTTGTTAATCGAGCCAAATCAGGTAAGTTAAGACGAGCCATGAAATGCAGATTTGACCCCAGGTTGATATGAGATGGGGCAACGATGGTGGTGGGGTCTGCAGGTGCGTAATGCATCTGCACGGTTGGGGGTACTTGCGGTGGCACTATTGTGGATGGGCCAATGCCCCCAAGTGTGGTGGGAGGGACCATGTGGGTGGAAGGGACATTGCCCCCATTTATGATAGTAGGGGCAATGTATGTGGACAGTCCACTACCCCCCTGTGTGTGTGGAGGGGCCACTGCCCCCGTGTGTTGCAAGTGGGCTAGCTTGGCTGGTTGCTATAGGTGGTGGCAGCTGACTGATGACAGTTTGCATGACTCTACTTGGGCCACCTGCAGGGTTATTGGTGACAGGTTGTGGTGTGGACATGGGTCCACTTGCTATGGAGATGCCGAAAAATGGATCCGGGTTGGCACCAACCATGGGGCTTGATGGTGCAGTATGGAGGTCTGTTTCAGATTGATATGGGTCTGAATTTGAATTAGAGGCTGTGTGGCCTTCTGATGGTGTGGGAGATCGCTGAGAACGGTTTCGACGGTGTCGATTGAGTGTTCCAAATTCTGGTGGTTCGCCTCTTAGGCGTGAGGGATCAATTGTGTTAGATGTTTATGAAATTGATGGGAATGCTGTTTGTACCCCGGTTTCAGTGGCTTCCTATTGGATGTAGGTGGTCACTCGACCACCAAGACTGCCAGAAGACAACGCTTGGATTTTTTCTCATAGGTGTTTCTACTCAATCGGAAGGGGTCATTGCCCGTTTCGCTTGGCAATTCCTCTCAACGGCCAGCTACTTTGGGGTTCCTGTGGTACTCCTCACAATGAGTTTCTGGGCAAATCCCAAGTACTTCGCACAGCTGAAGCAGTCAGGGACTTATGTCCTCAAAGACTGCATATTGTTTGAACTTAGTGTAAATTGATAAATTTTAAGGCTCTCTCAGCGTCATGAATTGAGTTGGGTTGATTACTTGGTATGATGTATTTGTTTGTTTGTCTTTCTGGTATTTGGTAGCTGCAAATGGTTTATGACTTCATCATATTGTGGTAGAGTTCATGTCATTATGTATGCAAGCATTGAATAATCAGAAATTTGTAAACAGATACAGTTTTTAACCCTGAATGTTGATGGCCTAACTAGATGACTACCTCACACTGATATTCCTCTTCAAGCAAGAGAAGGTGCTGGGCTCTCAACACAATAGGACTAAGCCCATCCGTAGATCCACAGGTCACCTCTCGGATGCAAGGTTGGTCAACAAGGAGGACGCTTAGCGCCATGAGAAGCCCTCCTTCTCTACCCCCTCTACCTTCCAGGTCATCCGGTTTTAATGGTTTAGAATAACATTCAATGAAGGGCCTTCGTCTATACGAGCTTGCCCATCGTCGTATCCCAGAATACCTCGGAGGGTGATGACTGGGTAGAGGAGGAAGGGTAAGCAAGACAGTTAGTTTTAGGCTGATTTTAGCTAAGCTACATTCATTTAATTAAGCCATTAAAATTTACTTTGAATTTACACTTTGTTATGTAAATGAAATTGCAATAAAATGAAACAAAAATAGAAATGAAATGGTTTAGATGGACAGAGGCGGCTGAGCCGCACTGACAGTCCTGATAAAAGCAAACAGCGAAGCCCAAAAATGGGTCGCATAGTTGTAAAAGTCTTGTTTTTGCGAAGTGGATTATGATCAAACCGTGAGGAATTACCTCAAACGGTTGAAAACCCACTTCAAAAACGGGCCCTTTTACCCTAATCGTGGGCAGATTCGTAAATGGCTCAAATGTTTGGGCAGAAAACGAGCCCGAACACAGGTGAATTTTCAGAAATTCCGTTTGGCCGTTTTCGCACAGTTGAGTGATTTGCAAATCATAGAATGGCCAACAATAACTGGTGCTATGGCCAAATGGGCTTGGATTGGCCTTGAGGAGGCTCAGCAATAACTAGAAATGTAAATAAACAAGAATCTAAGCTAGATTTAACAGAAAACTAAACTAGGGCAAAAAACAGAACTAAAAACTAAAACTTTGAAAAATAAACCCAGGGATCCTGTGGGATCGACCTGGTATGGTCGCCAGTTCTGTAGCGGGGATTTCTCCTTGCTACATGGCAGGAATGGCTCCCTTTCGTCTATAGGATGGAAGGGTAGGTTCCTATGTGGAAATGCAGAAAAGAAAAGCGGGAATGAAACTGGATAGAAATAAAAGCAAAGAACAGAAAAGAAGAAAAGATATGGAAACCCTGCACACAAGGTTAGACTCCGGAAACCTGCATACAACCTGTTAGAACATAAAATAAACCTGCAAGCAAACTAAGTTAGAAAAAACAGAAATAAACATGACATTAAACAAAGCTTATACCTCTTGGTGGAAATGGGCCACCATGCCCTAGCTTGGAGAAGCACCTCTCTCGTGGCAATGGAGAGAGCTATGGCTCAAAGGGAAGATGGATGAGAGGGAGTGTGGGTGGCTTGAGAGGCAAATGGTCTCAAGGCATCCACTCATGCAGCATAACAGTATGCAAGGGAGGTGCATTTTAGAGTGACCCCCACCCCTCCTTTTATAGTTTTTTTTGGGACTTTTAGGGTTTTAAGCCCTTGGTCAGGGCTTTAGCCCCTTTTTTGGGCTTTTAGCCCCTTCCACCCTAACTTTAACTCTTTTTAGGGTTTTAGCCCCTAGGAGAGTTATTTAGGCTCCTTTTTGGGGTTTTTGAGCCCTTTTACTCATTTTTAAGCCTTTTGAGGGTGTGGGGGTCTAATGGGGTGTTACGAGGGTCGTGAATGGGTGTCCTTGGGTGGTGTAGGCCATGTAGAGCTGAGTGAGGGATTTTTTGGGTAAACAATGAGTATGTCAAGTTTGAGTTCATTCAATATTGTGAAGATGTAGGTATCCAGATGCAACACTCTATTCCTTACACACCTCAACATAATGGTGTTGCTGAGAGGAAGAATAGATCCCTGAAGGAGATGGCTACTCGTATGATGGAGTCTAAGACTTTGCCACCAAAGTTTTGGGTTGAATTTATAAGTCGTGCATCCTACATCCAAAATATGGCGCCTCACAAGCATCTTGATGGAATCACTCTTTTTGAAGCTTGGAGTGGACACAAGACTAATGTGTTTCATTTCAGGATTTTTGGCTCTAAGGTTTGGGCTAGAATTCCAACAGAAAAGAGGAATGATTTGGAACCCCAAAGTCAAGAGTGTCAATTTGTTGGGTATTCTAAAGATTCCAAAGGGTATAAACTGATCAACAGGAGCACTCAGATCCTTTATTGAAAGGAGTGTTCAGTTTGAAGAATAACCTATGCCAACAACATAAATTGGACAGTCCTGTTCACCACCTCCACCTTTGACTATAAGTGAAGAGGATGATAAGTTTTATGATTCTGATATGTTTGATTATGATGATTTAATTGCAGGTCCTAACACACCCACAAGGCCAAACTGGGTAGCAAAGACCATTCATGCAGATGGGGAACTAGCTGGGAATCCCAGTGATCCTAGGAGGACTAGATCTCAATTCGAGAGTGCCCTTTCTGTCAAGGACCCTTTCTTTGCTGAAAAATGTTGTCTAATGGTTGAATTAGATCCACAAACATATGAAGAAGCATAGGAAGCATCAGAAGATCCAAGAACCGATTCCAACATTAGCTCTTTTAATGTCCGCTTCAAAGCACATTGCCACCCGATGTAGGGCACAGAACAAGGCCTTTATAGACTGCAAGAAAGCTGATCCCAATCCAGAGAAATGCTTGGACAAAGGCCGGGATGTCACCAGTTGCGTGTTTAGTCTGTGAGTCTTTTTAACAATGTCTTTTTAGGGAGGGTTTATTATTTAACATGCATACCCACTTAGAAATCCTGCATTTTTAAATGTAAATGTTTTTGCTTGGGGGGTTTAATAGTTGCCCTGCATACCCACATGGAAATCCTGTATTTTTCAATGTAAACCTATTCCCTTTTTTAATGGAAAACCACTGGGGGATTTCATTCATCCCTCAAGACCGTGTGCACAAATCCACATAAATCCTGCAATTTTTCGCTGATTTGATTGCATTCTAAGTTTATTGAACGAAGCCGACAGTAATGACAACGCTTAAGTAATTTTAAGTACCATTGCTTCAATTAATTTGAGTACATTCCCGGATACGACTATTTTTGTTTTAATGCTAATCTGAGCAGTAATGATAGAAGGTAATTCATTGTAAGCACTATTATTTAACCTGCCTCTCAGATCCATGAAGTGCTTAACGTAAAAGACCATCTTTGGATGTAACCCTCCTTAAGGGTTCATCCAAGTGACTTCCACAAACTGGCTATAAATGTCATCTTGTGTGATCCTATTCAACTCCTAAGCGTGTTTGGAGAATACCAAAACAAAAGAAGCCAATCAATCATAATACCAACTAACACCAAAAAATCTACAACCCCGTATACAAACACCTAGTGCGAAAAAGAACAAATCAAATGAGAAATAAACCAAATAAAGTACTTCACTCGACTCTTCAATTAGTCATCGAAGCTTCAAAGAAAGTGTAAGAGTGAGTCAAGGCCATGTAATGTTCATTTAAATCTAAATCACTCTATCAATAATGAATTCAAATATAACTAAACAACAAAAACAAGTAGCATATATGTATACACACTTACTACAAACAATTTTAAAGTGAAATTAATGACAAACATTGTACTTCATTCCGCATGGTTCCTTAGGGAAAGGGGCGGAAGTCGAAGCCTAGAAAACAATCATACACATAAAATACCAATCCAGATGCTCTAGCATTAGAAGCCCGAGAGAGAAGTCGATTCATCGAATTCATCTCAATCCCCATGGCAGCAGAAGCCACTGCAATGGAAGAACCCATTCCAACATCAGCTCTTTTAATGTCCGCTTCAAAGCACATTGCCACCCGATGTAGGGCACAGAACAAGGCCTTTATAGACTGCAAGAAAGCTGATCCCAATCCAGAGAAATGCTTGGACAAAGGCCGGGATGTCACCAGATGCGTGTTTAGTTTGTGAGTCTTTTTAACAATGTCTTTTTAGGGAGGGTTTATTATTTAACATGCATACCCACTTAGAAATCCTGCATTTTTAAATGTAAATGTTTTTGCTTGCGGGGTTTAATAGTTGCCCTGCATACCCACATGGAAATCCTGTATTTTTCAATGTAAACCTATTCCCTTTTTTAATGGAAAACCACTAGGGGATTTCATTCATCCCTCAAGACCGTGTGCACAAATCCACATAAATCCTGCAATTTTTCGCTGATTTGATTGCATTCTAAGTTTATTGAACGAAGCCGGCGGTAATAACAACGCTTTAAGTAATTTTAAGTACCATTGCTTCAGTTAATTTGAGTACATTCCCGTATACGACTATTTTTGTTTTAATGCTAGTCTGAGCAGTAATGATAGAAGGTAATTCATTGTAAGCACTATTATTTAACCTGCCTCTCAGATCCATGAAGTGCTTAACATAAAAGACCATCTTTGGATGTAACCCTCCTTGAGGGTTCATCCAAGTGACTTCCACAAACTGGCTATAAATGTCATCTTGTGTGATCCTATTCAACTCCTAAGTGTGTTTGGAGAATACCAAAACAAAAGAAGCCGATCAATCATAATACCAACTAACACCAAAAAATCTACAACCCTGTATACAAACACCTAGTACGAAAAAAACCAAATCAAATAAAGTACTTCACTCGACTCTTCAATTAGTCATCGAAGCTTCAAAAAAAGTGTGAGAGTGAGTCAAAGCCGTGTAATGTTCATTTAAATCTAAATCACTCTATCGGTAATGAATTCAAATATAACTAAACAACAAAAACAAGTAGCATATATGTATACACACTTACTACAAACAATTTTAAAATGAAATTAATGACAAACATTGTACTTCATTCCGCATGGTTTCTTAGGGAAAGGGGCGGAAGTCGAAGCCTAGAAAACAATCATACACATAAAATACCAATCCAGATTGTCTAGCATCAGAAGCCCGGGAGAGAAGTCGATTCATCGAATTTATCACAAACCCGAATTCATCACAAACCTCATGGCAGCAGAAGCCACTGCAATGGAAGAACCCATTCCAACATCAGCTCTTTTAATGTCCGCTTCAAAGCACATTGCCACCCGATGTAGGGCACGGAACAAGGCCTTTATAGACTGCAAGAAAGCTGATCCCAATCCAGAGAAATGCTTGGACAAAGGCCGGGATGTCACCAGATGCGTGTTTAGTCTGTGAGTCTTTTTAACAATGTCTTTTTAGGGAGGGTTTATTATTTAAGTATGAATATTATCTGATTTAAGTATGTGGAGAAACTGAAACTGTAACCAGGCTTCTGAGTTTAGAGGGCACTCTATGTTTTGAATGCCCATAAACCATGATGCTGGTGTTTATTTGCATGTCTAAGTGTTATGTGCAAGAAAGAAAAACAAGGAAATTTACTCAGAAAGATGGGCGATGCTTTTTTTTAGTATGAAAATTATTTATTGCAAGTCTGGGTCTGAGGACCATTGAGCTAACAATGTGATTAACTGTCAAGACATGTATTAGGACGTTTACAGTATATCATTTCGTTTCCTCTGGCAAATGAAGTGATTCCATTTTTTTCTGTGAATGAGGAATTTCTGCTGGAAATCAGAAGAAAACTATTTTTCTTTGAGGGGAAGGTTTCTTTATTGACTAAGTAAAAACTGGCCTGCTGTCGTCTTTTAGTCTGTACTTTGACACGCAGCAGAGTGTCTTCCAAATTGGTTGATTCATTTTGTTTGAGGTTGCTAACATTGACAGCATCATGGATCCTGATTCCTAAGTTGTGCCGGCAATTTAAGTCTAAATGCGTTGATGCCCACTGCTTGCATGATAGAGTAAGGACTATATCAGGTTGGTTTCAGGCTTCAGCTAATGATATTTATGGGATGAGTCTATTTTTGTCCAAGTATAACTAGAAAATTTCCCCTACACCGAAGTGGTTAGGTGTCTTCTCTCTGTCATGCATGGATTTACAGTTATACTTTGATTGGGTTTTGGTCAGCTCTTCATGTAATTTCTTGTGATTCTTGATGAGCTGTTCAATGAATGTAGCTGCCTGATTTTGCCCTTTCTGATGAGGGGAATCTGCTGCAGGTGCAACTTCTACAGTTAGCTCACATGGTGCCATAGGCTGGAAACCACTTTGAAAGGTGAGTATCGTTTGGAAGGGTGTGTTGCATGGTTAAAGCTGTCCTGCACAAGGTGAAGAATCAAGATACATGCACCACTGTTTAGTCTTTTGATGGTAGAGCCTCAAAGCATGCATCAAAGTCCTGTTAATCACCTCTATTTGACCATTGGTCTGAGGGTGGAATGGGATGAAAGTTGATACTTCCAACTGTTTCCATAGGGTTTGCCAAAAAATGTCCAACAAACTGAGATTAATCCCTATTAGAAATGTTTATGGTTGTTGGAAGGCCAAAATTGGTTGACAGAGAGAAGCAACAAAATTGACTCAGAAAAATGCGAGATGATTCCTTCTTAGATCTAAAAAAGATATATTACATGCTTGTGACTAGGTCTGATGAGGTTGCTACATGAATGGACACTTAAGTATTGCTTTAGCGCTTAAGCGTTAAGACATTTATTCAAGCATCTACTCTATTATTTTACAGTAGGGCATTTCCTTTCCAGTATAAAGGTCTGTGATAAGTTCTCATAACTTTTATTTTTTTATGACTTATAAAGTTATATAGTTTATTTTGGTTTTGATATCTATACTCTAGAGCATTCTTTTGGCTTACAAAATTGTCAGGAACTGTCAGACTTAATTGCATTTACCATTGTAAACGAAGTCATCACAATAGTGGTTAGTATGTTGATGTCATTTTTCTGGCCATTGAATTTATGACACACAGACGTAATTATTTTACAAAATTTTCTCAGGCTATATTTCTTGTTTGTAGAAGATTTAAGGTTATGACTTTAAATCTTACTATAAGATTAAATTACGAAACATCCCTGTTCCTGAATGGGTATTTCTGAAGTATCCTTGTCTGTGCCTGCACAAGTCTAGAGATAGCGATAAGAAACACAGGCATTCCAGGCTGTGCATTCCCCTGTTTCCAAGACATGTGTACAGTCCAGTGTTGGAACTTGGGTTTGAAATATATATTTTGTTTTGTAAGCAATGACTGCATGCCAATATGCCACCTGCCAATTTTAGAGAATAAGATATGAGTGGAACCTGTATACTAATAGTCAGTTACTATTTACATTGTAATGTCATTTGTGGACACTCATGTACCACCAATAACGTGGGTCTCATTGAGGCAGTCACTGCCTGTGACTTGTATTTTCAATATTTACTGTTTGGCAGCTTGGCTTTATTCATAAGAATAGCTGCTAGAACAAGCTTGTAATGCAAACTTATCAAACAGCATTTGGGCCAAAAACATCAAGAGATACTTGGAATGCGTTTGGATTGAGGGAGATCAAACCTTAAGGACTTAAAGCTATTAGGCAAAAAGGTTGGGATGGGGGAGGACGGTGTTGGGGCAGAATTGGCAGATAAGATAAGATAATTTTAAATTGCTCTCTATTGACCAAATAATAGGTCATTGGGGCTAAAAAATACAGCCACACACATAAAAAAGTGCAAGTGCTAAGATCACTTTTAAATGATAAAAGATGAAAAGATACAAATGAAAGTCACATTGTCCCCGAAACAAGGGGGGTCACATATGGACTCTTGTATGTTGATGATGGTAGCCAGAGCTGATAACAAATAACAAGTGCAGTAAAACATCAACACACTTAACACAAGAGATTTTCACTGGGGAAACCTGAAAGGACAAAAACCCCAAAATCATTAGTAATTCATCTCGTAAATGAGATGACTGAGTTCTTCAATGAATTCTCAAACCCTAATGGGTCTGTACCTATGTTGCACAAGTTTCTGGAACGCGGGTATGTTGGGTACGCAGACATGAGTATCCGATATGGCTAGAAGCTTCGCCCAAATTTGCAGGAAACGTACAGTTGGGAGCGGCAATAATATATATTAATTTCTTAAAATATATTTAAAAAAATAAAGTTAAAAAAACATAATTGATTAATTTCATAGCTTAAACTATTTTATCCTCTTAATCCTCTAGTAGTGTCATGAAATTCGTTCTTTTTTAAATTTGCTCACTGTAGGTCCACATTATACAAATCTCATTATACGAGTTTTTAAAGGCAGGTTGCATATATGTGTACGAAGCACCAATAGCTTCATAAATCATAAGATTCAATATTTTTATAATTCCTTGTTCCAACTCCATCTATATCTTTGCTCCTAAGAGTGCTTAGTCTTTGGGTTCCTCTACATTTTTTTATGGTAACTACTACTTACTTCTAATGTGAATGAACTTGATTGTTTTAAGTTCAACTAACAAACTTTCAAATTTTTTGTTATCTTGAGTTTGATATGGTTTATGATCCTAAATTTCTATATCAGTCAATATGAATAACGTAAGCTAGCTATAATCATTTGAGATATGAATTAAAGTTGTTCAATATCTTAGTATTATAATTTATAAAAGTTCTATT
>LPNX010987805.1:0-16827 GCA_001517045.1 Pseudotsuga menziesii
TTATCAATCAGCTGATAAGGTGCAGATCTTAATCTCAAATCCCTTTTGCTATGTGAATCTAAATGTTTAGGAGCATTCCCATGCAATAGAAAAAACTTAATATCACGGTACCAGGAATCAGAGGGGGCTGAGATTGGAAAAACTTCCCTTTCGAAGAGAGAATGTTCATCAAAGATGTGCAGATCAGATTCAGAGATGTCTGAAGATCCAGCTGCCAACTTACAAAGTCCCTGTCCTCTGACAATCTTCAAAGGCTTGATTTCCAGGCCATACTCCTGAAGTGTTGCGACCCAATGGGATCGTTTTTCACCCAGGTCCTTCTGCACCAAAATATTTCTAACCGTGGAATATGGCACAATGGCCTTGGTATGAGACTTCAGCAAATAAGGCCGGAAACGTTTCACTGACTTAAAAACAACAAATGCTTGTTTTTCTACTTCTGTATAGTTCAACTCTACACCATTCAAACCAGAACTCGTAAAAGCAATGGGAGCTTCATTATTTTCCTGATTTTTCTGCGTTAGAACAACGGCATATGAAGAGTCAGAAGCAAACGTGTACAAAATAAATGGCTTAGAAAAATATGGGCTTATTAAGGTAGGAGCTTCAGCAATCGCTTTTAATATATCATGAAAATATTGCTTTTTTTCAGCAGCGCATTTAAACTCAGCATCTTTCTTAATCATTTTCTGTAGTGGTCTGACAATTTTAGTGAAACCAGGGATAAACCTGGAGACAAAATTTATCTTCCCTAGAAATGACTGCATAGTTTTCTTTGAGTGAGGCATAGAAATTTGTGATATGGCCTAGGTATGTTCCGGGTCAATATTGATACCTTGTTTTGAAACTACAAAACCCAATAACTTACCTTTAGTAACTGCAAAGATGGATTTCTTGGGATTCAGAGAGATCCCATATTTATTGCAACGCTCAAAAACCCTTCTAAGATATGTTGGGTGGTCAGCTCTATTCTTTGAAAAGATAGTTATGTCATCAAGGTAAATGACGAAAAATTGACCAATCAGGCCTCTCAACGCAATATCCATTGCCCTTTGAAATGTTGCTCCAGCATTAATTAAACCAAAAGGAATTTTCTTGTAGGCGTAAGTTCCCCAAGGGGTTCTAAAGGTTGTTTTCAGCTGGTCAGCTTTGGATACTAATACTTGGTTGTATCCCGAAAATCCACCTAAAAGTGAAAACATTTCATATCTGGAGACCTGTTGTAATATTTTTTCCATAGGCGGAACGGGATAATTGTCCTTTTCCGAAACCTTGTTGAGATTTTAGAAATCAACACACAACCTGATATCACCATTTTTCTTTCTGACAGGGATGAGATTCTCCACCCACTACGCATGCCGCATTGGAAAAATTATTCTAGCAGCGCGGAGTTTGTTAAGCTCTTTCTTAACAGTTGGTTCTAGGCTAGGGTGCATTTTTATCAATTTTTACTGTAATGGTTTAGCATGTTCTTTCATGGGAATGACATGTTGCATTATGTTTGGATCAAATGTCTTAAGATCATCATATGTCCAGGAAAAAATGTCCTTAAACTCATTAAAGAGCCGTGTGAAGGATGTTTTTTCTTGGGGAGTACATGTACTGCCCAGATTTACACATTGAGGACTGTGTTCGGTGCCTAAATTTATGACTTCAAATTTCATAGTAAAGCTGTTGGTTTTACAGTTCCTTATACCTTTAAATTTATCTTTCAAATCATAGAATTTCTCAAGTTTAATTACCAATCTAGGGAGAGTACTGACCTAATCAAGAGATTCTTCAATTGAACAAGGTTTATGAATTACCGCAAAGTTGTATAGATCTTCATCATGAGTCATTTCATCAATGATCGCATCCTTAAAAGTGTGTTTCATGGTCAAAAATTTGATCAACTGCTCATCATGGTCAAAAACTCTCCAATTGACAATGTTATCAGGTATGGAAGGTCTGAAAAGCAATTCAATAGAGAAAGAGTCAACAAGCATGCCTTAAGACGGAATTAGCCTTGAAGCAACATTAGCTAACAGATCTGCTTCCTGGTTCAAATAACGAGGGATAGAATTTGTGTTGAAAGCTTCGAACGATAATAATAAATTCCATACCTCTTTCTGGTAATTTTTTAGATGCCCAGCAATGCAATGTATAATGTTATGTACATGTCTGACAATAATTTCAGAGTCTCCTAACACTACCAAATATTTGGCTCCTAGGTCAATTGCCTTCTTCAGCCCTTGAATAAGGGCTTCATATTTAGCAATATTGTTGGTGCATTCGAATTCCAACCTGCAAGTGACAAAGTACCTTTTCCCGAGGGGATCTATCAACAAGCACCCAGCCCTAACCCCTTCCTTTGACTTAGATCCATCAAAGTATAGAGACCAAAGAACATCATTCAGATCCAAATGTGTAGTGTTGGGAACAAGAATTTTGTCCGGAACTTGTGTAAAATGGAAAACTTCCGATTGCTGTTCTGAATCTTGGACTGATGAAGTTTCAGCCTCAATATTTCCAAAGAAAGAATCAACCGTGTAATTTCCCATTATGGTATCAGTAAATAGCACCGGCTCATTAGAGTCATCCAATTCGGTGACTGTGTGCTTCATATAACGTTCTCGATCAATTCTGATCTTGTTTGGACGGCCATTATGGGATATCCATAAATGTGACCAGTCTATTGCAAAGTATCCTTTCAGTTTTTCAGACCAATCTTTGCTAAGAAATAAGCCATATGCTTCAGGGATATCTGCAACAATTATGTCCATGATGAAATGGACCTGAGGGTTTGAAGCTAATCTTATCAGTACTTCGTTCAACTTCCCTATTACCTTTACATTACATCGGTCCAGTTGTACAATTCTTGTATCACATGGCACGGGCACTGCATTAAGTTTTTTGCATACTGAATATGGCATAACATTTTTAGAAGCCGCTGAGTCTATCATACAATTGTGCACTTTACGGTTGCATATTTCAAATGTAAGCAGAAAAGGAGGAGTTGAGGAATCTGATTTCTTACTTATGGACGAGGCGTTGACTGAAGATTTTGTTGTGTTGTCTTTAGTATTAGCAGAACTGTGTTGATTGGAGGAATTTTTACCATTTTTACCTAAAGAAACCCCTTGCATCATCTTATCTCGAATAATAGGCAATTTGAGGAGTTCATAGATAGAAATGTTGGCTTTGATTTTCTTCAAATCCTCAACCAAGTCATACTCCAAATCAAAAGATGGTGCTCACTTAGTATTTGAAGGTTGGGTTTTCATTTTGACAGCTGAACTATTATCCGTAGCAGTTGTTGAAGGTTCCCCTGAGGGCTGATCTTTCTTGCTCCTAGTGTTATATTGATGCTGATTAACATTCACAATAGCCACATCCTCATCATCAGTCAATTCCATGGTATCCCAGAAGTGACTAATAATTTGAGGAGGCTGTTCTTCAGTGTTACTGTCTTTACTTTGGGCATCGTCAGAATTCTGGCCTGAAGATTGGGTTTCACTTTCAGCTGATGTTTCTAGGCCTGAGACTAATAGTTTTAGAAAACTATTAATTTCATCAACACTATTAGCTTCAGATGGTGGAATATGCTTAGAAGCTATATTTTGAAATGGTCTTCTAAAAGGCTGTCTAGGTCGTTCTTTATTCGGAGTACTTTCAGACGTACCTTTCTTCAGGTCTATGATTTCATTGGATAGTTTCTTTATGACTCTTTGAAGACTGTCTAGGTCTAGTGCATCTTGACCCTTCTTCTCAGGATTTATGGTTTTGGAAGGACTCTCAGAATTTTTACGAGAAGACGATGCAGAATCAGTGTCTACTCTAGGGTTTGAGTTAATAGCAAACATGTCTTTCTCAACCTTAATGGCTTCATCAAAAGTTTCAGTGAGAGTAGGCTTGGCAGCTCTCCTGACAAACATGGCCATAGAAACGGGTAGGGCCGAAGTATAAAATTTGATAGTGACATCCTCAGCCGGTCTTGAGATGGCAGGGATTCTGTTTCTAGGATTCAAGAACCACTGGTTAAAATCTTTAACCTTCTCCTT
Source organism: Pseudotsuga menziesii (assembly GCA_001517045.1). Taxonomy (NCBI): domain Eukaryota; kingdom Viridiplantae; phylum Streptophyta; class Pinopsida; order Pinales; family Pinaceae; genus Pseudotsuga; species Pseudotsuga menziesii. The sequence continues at coordinate 4,041 of LPNX010987805.1, forward strand.
GGTTTCCATACAGATCCTAGACAATTCTAACACCAACACAACTGGAGTCTTATCATATCCAAACTTGTTCATGAAGGCCAACTCGAATTCGTTCCAGTTGGTAATAGAACCAGTGGTAAGTGAAAAATACCAAGTCGAGGCTTTTCCCTCAAATGTGTAAGGGAAAAGTCGACAGACAACATCTTCGTGTTCAACATCCAAAAGCCGAACTGCTAGCATAAATTTTTTAACATGATCTTCTGTAGTTTCTTTCAGCTTGGGGTTGAACTTGGGCAATAATTTCTTGGGATGTTTTGGCAAAGGATGTTGATTTCCCGGCATAGCGACCGCATCCTGAGCTAACCACGACATATTGTCATTGGGGTTCTGGTTTAAACCTGCCATGTTCCTCGGTGATTGAGGTGGTGAAGGTGGTGTTTGAAATATGTGAGGAGGTGAGTGAGGCGGTGATGGTGGTCGATCAAACCCTCCTGTAGTAGGTGGTCCTGAAGAATATGAAGGTTGATTGGTGCCTATCAGAGACTATTGTAATTGATGATCAGGGAAGACACCTTAAGGTTGATCTTGTTCTTCAGGTGCAGACTCAGTACAGTGAGTGCGCGGACGTCTGATCTGTGGGAGAGGAATTTCAGTGGGTTCGATTCCAGTAAGATTTGAATAGGCTCTTGTTAAAATCCTACGGGATTCATTGATGGCTTGCTCAAACTGATCAAGTTCTTCAGGTGGATGAGCACCACTAGCATCGAACTAATGAATGAGATTTCAAACAGTATCGTTCAACGGAGTTTCATCTAATGACTGGAATGTTTGTGGCTGAGATGATGACTGTATTTGAGGGGTAATGGGCTGATTAATTTTGTGAACAGGATTGTTTTCATCAGCCATTTGCTTAAGCTAGCCCTCCTTCTAGTGCCATTGTTGACGGGCCGAATTGGCATGAGTGTCAACCAAGAGACAACTCCATCCGAGAGTTTTCGATATGATCTCAGTCGTTAGGTATCTGTCCCTGACGGGATTAAGGCCCCGTTTCCTTCCTTACGTTATTCCTAGCTATAGGAGAGAAGAAAACTAAAGTTACTGTTTATCGATTAGATCTATACTATCCCTATGAATATACAAATAAGACTTAGGAAAGTTAATTAGTATATTACAAAATTAATCAGTCAAAATTTGATCTACTCAATCAATTAATTTATTATACAAGAATAAAATTTAATCAAATATTAACAGACTCAATGAATTACAGAAATATAATATAAACACATGTACATCATTCACAAAATCAACAAATGAAAAAGTAAAGATCTGATTCAATAGATTTTCAATAAAATAACTAAAGGAAAAATATCATTAATCTATTATAAATATTCTATGCTGATCAGGAGCGTAGAAAAAATTAATCCTGGAATCAAATTGCCAATAATTCAACTGTGCTAATCATCCAGAAAATATTCGGAAGAAATTCAGAATTTAAACAATATCACACAGTGAACAAGTATGACACATATATTGGTTGACAACAATATCAAGTCTACTATATGACATTTATTAGCAAATCAAACCAGCGTAAGTCGACAGATTAATTATGATGTATTTGCAAAATTCATCAAAGAAATAATGACAAAACATAAATGCTGCAGAGAAAGTGACAAGATCAAATGATATCATAAATAAATTTGCATAGCATAAATACTGTAAATATATATATAGATATCACCAGTGAAAAGTACTGTAGCTGCTGACAAAAAATTGTCTCAAGTCACAGGAAATAATTATAGTGATCTTTTCATGTCCTTTTCCCAACTATCGACCCCCTTATCCAGTAATACATGTCTTCTTTAAATAAAAATTATATCACATGAGGACAGTTCTATAAAACTGGAAACTATAAAATCAAAATCTTAACCAATTTCATTAAAAATGACAAATGCCTCATGTCATTTTTCTATATGCGTCATAATGTATTTGAAATTGGAAATATTCAATTTATAGCACAAAATCATAAACAAAGAAGACACTAATGATGTAGTGACAACTGGGAAATAGCATAGCCAATCGATCTGTCCATGACTATCTAGGGATCATCCTGAACATAAGCGATTGCCAAAATCCAAAAAGAAATGCATCAACAATATCACCTACAATGTTACATAGTAAAGAAAAACAATTAAAACACACAAAAATAAAATGAAGTAAACTATATAATCCATGAATAAATTCAAACCAATACCTATAACAAAAATACACTTGATTATCACTTTATTATAACTTCAAACCTGAAATCAATAGTAAGTACACCCGAAACATTATAATTTTACAGGAGCATTAAACACCTGAATATTTACACAATTCATCGGATTTTGTGAATACCCTTTGAATTCCATCAGGGCAACCTGCGCATTCAACTCATGGACCTTTTCCTCATTCTTATGGTTCTCATTTTGGAGTTTCAGGACTCTATGAATCAACCTATTATTATGCTTCTTTAAACGCAGAAGACACTTATCATCTGAATCGACCTTCTCTTTCAGCCTCAAATTCTCAACTTTGATAACATCATCACGTGTCACCATCTCTGTCAGTTCTAATTCCATTATGTGGATTTTATCTAACAGACAACTAACAAAGAGTGGGTGAATGGTTTCACCAATTTGATAAGGCCCGGGTAAATTAACTTCAACGGACCTGCCTTTCATTGGAGAATTGATCACAGGGTCAACTTGAATATTCTTATCAGACACATGAGGACAGATATCTAGAGGGTTTACAAAAGGCTAATGATCAATATCGAAACCATTATCAGATAAAATAGTTTTCTCTTCTTCATCGTCAAGCATGACAGTTTCGATGTTAACATGAGTGCTCACTGCAGACCTAAGAGCACGACCCTTGGATAACATACTCCTTGTAAACCTACCAGAGAACTTAACATTCATCGTTTTTCCCTTCGGTTCATAGGTATCCTCATTACATTTCGGTGTCATTGGTGACAGATTTGAAGACTTCCTCATGTGCTTAGAAGGCAGAGGAGTACTAGGACTACTCACAGGAGTGGGAAGAGAGTCATTACAAATGCTGTGGTTAATATGGCCATTAGGGTTTGACACAGGCTCACGCATAGGCGAAACCGAAACTCGACTAGGCTCTTGATGCCTAACACATTCTTCAGGGCAATCAAATTGGCAGTGACAGAAGGCCAATAAACCGTTTTGTTCGATAAGATCGTCCCATGACCAATTGTGTTTAGACAACTGTCTTTCTAACAGCATCCTAACCAAACCATGATGAAAAAGGCTATGACTAATGTTCTTCGGCCCCTTTTTAATGGACGAAGACATCTTTTTTAAACTCTGAACTAGATAATAAGGCAAATTAACAAGAAAATCGAGGAAAACAGCCAGTAAACGAAGGTGATATACATAAGCATAGGATAAATGACCCTTACAGGTCACGTACCGGTGGATAACATCGAGGACTAGTCACCATTATTTGTTGAAGTATTTCCTTGGTACCTCGGTTCTGAAAGAAACATCTTGGCATGGATTCTTCATCATCTGCCTCCATTCCATGATCTCCATCCTCTTATATTTGAACCAACGTTCACCTATCAATGAAAAACCAGTAGCAATAGAAACTGAACGCTCATCAACCCTAAACTGGAGATCAGCTATCTTAACCCGAGAGTCGGCCAGCGACAAAGCAAACACCCTCATCACCTCAGGGTTCGAGTCCGAGAATTTGCAAATAAATGGAAACCATCCTACTGTTTCTATCTTAGCTGAGAGCTCAGGGTTTGAATCAAGGAGTTTCATGTCACTGGGTTCGAATCTAACCACAGGAGCCATGACTACATGTGCAAATGCATGAAACCGCACACAGAAAAGGCACCACAAATCGAAACAGGACAGCGAGCTGAAGAATGAGCACTCAGGATGTAAACTGAGCAGCACACATAAGCGATGGAACCCAAGGTTCTCATAAACAAATTACGCCATGAACAAAACCAGATAAGACCACTGTAAACTCGTCATGGGGGAGGGAGAATAACCACGCAGAGTGGTAATCAAGTGATAAAAGAGCTGATGGTGAAGACTCTAGATGAACTCATGTTATCATTATTTATTCGGAGTAATCGACAGACAACCACTCACAGCATAAGCCACAGGTGTTGAACGAGAAGAGATCCACGACATTGAGGACGTACTGGCAATTGAATATGATTGACAGAGTTAAGTACAAATGCAATGATAATAGATCAATTTTCCAGCAAGTGGATCGATTTCGGAGGTGATGACACAAGTCAAAACGATTATAAGGATTAAACCTTGGATGTTAATGTATACACCTTACCATATGATTATGTAAACCTTCGAAGGTGGCGAGCATACGACGTGACATAACCATAAAACCGAACATCAAACCTTCATAATATGGAGCATATTATAAAAATAGACATTAAACATTTATAGTATGACCAATTATGATTCGGGGTTTAAAAGAGATGAACTTAGGATAAGGCATCCCTGCATAGCATATTTAACCTTTGATGTTCTAGGACCTTGTCCAAGTTATAATTAAGCAATAATGCGTGTCTATTGATTAATATTCAAATTAAGGCTTATGGAAAGAAGTAAAAACCAAAACTTACCCCATAATCTGAAAGGTAATTCATCCAAATAATGATTTCAATGTAGTGATTTTTTACACTAACCATAGTTCACAAAGGTTGTAAAAAACATAGAATTTCATTGATTCAGTAGCTCACAGAATGTCATCATTTCAGTAGCTGTTGGTTCTGTATATTTGTTATAAGAAATTCGAACATTTCATCAAAAAAAAATAATATTTTGTTTGATGAAATATGTTTTTTATAAGGCTGTTGAGTAGAGGCACAACATGGGAAAACCTAGTTAGTATTTTCCGAAGTAGTTTTTCAGGGGTCATCTCTCATTTATAGGGAATTTACAACATTAAAAAGTGGTTTATGAGAATATTAATGTGTTAAAATGACATGGAAGTACTATAGTTTGAATGGGGTGACAATTATACATTTGTGTGCCATATGCATCCCTTTTTTTTAAATATACGATAAAAATAAAAAAAATACCAAAGACTTTGAAAGTTTGATGTTAAATGAAACAATCAAGTTCATCAAATGAGAAATAAGTCATGGTTACCATCTAAAAAATGCAAAGGTACTCAAGTACCAAAAAAGATTGGGTGAAATAATAGGTTTGGAATTGGAATAGGGCCAACCTCGACATTTTCCTTGAAGATGAGATCTATCTTCAAATTTGTATCTTCGGGACCCTGTCTGACTATTGCAATAATTCTCTTCATTGGATCATTCTTATTTGACGCTGAACTTGAGACATGAAGTGACCATCTGGTTTCCATGTTAATGAGTTGTTCTAGTTTTAATTGATGGAGAAAAATCTATTGGAAACAACAATTATGAACAACATAAACAATTAAACTCTTAATTTGAAACTAAACATATAACAATTCAAACCAGCAATAAATCCACTGTCAAATATCTCCAACATAATTTATTTTTGTTTTAAGATTATTAAAGGGATTGAGAATATCTTTGTAGTAGGTAAATTCCAATAATGACCAAGTTCATCTCTAGGAAGAAAACTGATAGAGTCTAAATAAGTAGAAGCCCATTTGGAGATAGGCCTTGGTTGATTGCTATAAGTAAGAAAGTTTCTGCAAATTCTTGTGTTCAAAAACACGAAAGTGAGAATAGTGTTCTATTGGGTTCTTGGATAGCTTGAAGAGTTCATAAGGACCCTATTTTACACCATTTATCAGTATCAAAGCCTACAAATATATTTGGTGGTTGATAAAAATAAGATTATTTATAATGCTCATTAACGGTTAGGAAAAGTTGTTACAGTGATATCGGTACACAAGTGAAAGGTTGCGTTGAATGAAGAGGTCATAGAAAGATCATTGTTCATTTGAATGTTAGCATGTGGATCATTGATTATCCTATTTGAAGAGGAAATAATGTTCCTCAGAGATAACACCCTTCGTTATAGACAAGACAAGGCAGTTGGTTCCCTTAATAAGAAGATTTACATCAGTAGGGACTCGAAAAATTGCACATGGGGAAATACAATCATCAGAACAAGTGTTTGTTACAACAAAATTGGTGAATATAAATAATGTTGAGGTTATTTTATAAAATTATTTAAAAAGTATCATAGTTGACTTATTCTAGACGAGACAAGTCATTAGATTTTTAGAAGTTACTAAATAGGTGAGTGCCGTGTCATAGAGATAGGTTCCAAACATGAAATTGATACAGATTTATTTTTATAATAAGCTCATCCGATTAAGGTGGAGAGAGAGTCGAAACCCTATACCCTTGATAAGGGTGCTCCCGAAAATATAGGCCTATAAAGCACTTTTCAAAACACATAGAACAGGTGATTTTGCATGTAATTGTTAATATCTTAGTCCAAGGATGGTCCCAAAATATTTTAGCTTTATGTTTGTTGCAATATGTTGTCATATTCCTTGAATCTTTCCTCTTGTATTTTTTTTATTGGTTTGAAAAGTATTTAGTAGCAATGTGTTTGCAGTGCATATAAGGCTCATGGTTATTTATGACTTTGTGATAATGAGCATGATCTTGTGCATGTAAAGAAAACCATTATTGGATATCTTCCCACCAAAGGATATCTTTTATGGAATCTGTATCCTTGCAAAGACATGCATGGTGACCTATTTAAAGTAAGTGGGGATTACATAACATCTCTCTTTAAATAAACGAGTTGAGAATTTATTATTATATTATGATTTAGTAACTATCAAAATGTAAAAAAATATATGGTGTAGCATTCATAACCCATCACTTCCTTAACTTTGGTGAGTTTGGATGTTTTATTTGGTATATTTATGGAATTCTAAGTTGGAGTAAAAACCCATTGAAACTTCAACTATGGCACTCTTGTGTTCAATTATATTTCTAAAAATGTCTTTAGTGCCATCAATTAGAGCTCCAGATTCCTCATTTGCTCATTTCTTAGTGTGAATGCACAAAATTAAGAAGTACATCTAAGTTTAAAAACATGCTACATGTAGTCACAGTTAGGATGAAAGAAAGGTTTGGACCATACAAAAATAAGAAGTACATATAATCTTTAAAAACATGCTACATGTAGTCAGAGTTAGGATGAAATAAAGGTTTGGATGGTCCCAAAGAAGATGTTGATCCTATATCTAAGCTTAGATGTAGCATCCTTTTATAACATGTGTTGACATAAAAATAATGCATCATCTCTCTAGCCATCATAGTCCATCAACATCTTATATCAGGCTTGGGTTAATGATGCCAAATAAAGGAACATCAAGGCTTGCGTGTCACTAATTCCATGAAGATTACGGTCAAATAAGCAAAGATTTACAAAAAAAAATTCCATAGGTGGTGCATAAGAAAATTAAAATGGTTGAAGATGAATCCAATGTAGAACATGGGTTCATTATCAATGAACCGAATTTTTTTGAGTTCCCCTAAGAACTTAACCCCTTAAACCCTAACCCCTAAGGAACCTAACCATTAAATATGACCATAGTGACCATAACCCGATTAAACCCTAATCCTAACTCTTTATAAGTCCCATAATTTACCCAAATTCCCCAATCGCTTAATACACTAAACCCTAACCCATGAGTCCCCTAAACACTAAGGACCCTAACCACTAAATATGACCATAGGGACCATAGCAACTATGTATATTATGTAACACATTCATATGACATAATGTGGCCATAAGGCCCCAAACAACTAAAACCCCTAATAACTAATCCCTTTACCCCTTAAACGTAAACCTCATACACCTAAATTCTAACCCCCCTAATGTGAAATTAATGGCCATACTAATGACAAACCCATTGAATTGTAACCCTAAATCCTGATAAACTCCCTAAACCCAAATCCATAACCCATTAACCAACTAATCCCTGACCCCTAAATCCCTCTCCCTATTAAGTGGAATCCCTCCAGTACTGCGGAGGATACTAGCAGTGAGGAGGATACTAGCAGCGAGGAGCATAACATCAATGACGCTAAGAGATATGAAAAGGATGGTGTCCAAACATCTGTCAACCCATCAACTCACCTAATGGAAGGATGACCAAATTCACAGCTCAAATTCGATTTCGGGGTTCCTATTGAGGAGGATATGACTTCCAATCCATAAGTATAGGTTCCATGGTTCTAGTTTATTTTCTTTTTGTCATGGTCATCATGGGTCTAGACTTACCTATTAATCACAGTAGTTATACTTAGTTTTTTTGCTTCAAGACTGTTAATTTTTCTATCACTGTGATTTTTTTCCCTTCTACATCGAGGATCAATCTAACAGTAAAATACTGAATTCCCCTGAGGGGCAGGTCTCAACTCTCTCTCTCTCTCTGCTACATTGTGTTCGCAGAACTACCACTATGGTTTGTACTTTTGACTTTATTATTATTTTGACTCAATATATTAGTCTCTGGAATTACAAAAAAAAGGAATTAGGGATTATTTATATAGTAACTAATTTTTGTTTTTCCTCTGAGCAAGGTGATCGATAGGGGTAAATGGTTGAATACATTCTACATTATAAACAAGGTGTCAAGTTAGGGTCCAATAAGGTTGGAAGATATGATTGAAGCAACTACACATTAAAAACAAGATGTAATTTAAGGTAAGGTGGTAAACTAAATTGTAAAGTGTTATTTCCCAATACAGATTGTTGTCATAAAGTGGTATGTAGTGTATTATTAAGAATCATACCTTCCCTATATTGAGAACTATTATATGTTCCCCACAGCCATATTCGAGGTGATTAAATTAGGTGAAACTAGAACAATCGAGCTATATTCTTAATTACCTTAGGTATAAAAATGCTGTGAGCATTAAAATTATCAACTAGGATTAATTGGAGCTCAATAATGGTGTTGACATTCTTTATTTGTTTTAAAATATAGATAATTGGTAGGAAGAGGAATTACAAGAGAGAAAGGTATAAGGGTTATGTGGTTTATATGGGTTGTTAGTGCTTGATGTGAGTACAAGACCCATTTAAACCAACTAATTAATGTCTCAACTTTGTTTCCATGAAGTTTAAGGACAACTTTAGATATTTTATTGTGGTCACAATGATATCTCTAATGGACCATTAAATAGTTATGGTAGCATGGAACAATATACTGATCCCATGAGATAATTTGGGATCGTTCAAAGTGAAAAATAAGGATTTTTAAGGTTTGATCTTAAACTTAATTTCTCTTTCTTCATGACTTTGCATTAAAATCTCATAAGAAAGATGTACAACATTAGTAAGGTCCCATGCAATATAGTAACGAGAAAAACTTTGATCATTCTACATATATGCAATTTAAACAAAATAAACTCTACATCTAAGTGGAATGGTAGTCTAGATGAGGATTTAGCTTTATAATATTGACCAACAAAACAAAACTTGTTTTCCCCACATTGTGCAAATCATGGATGCTAGTTTTCATGAGGGAAAACAATATAATGATCTTAATGCAACATTTAAAGAGAGTGTATGTTAGGATATACATATTATTCAACTTGTCGCAACTTGATGAAGTATATTAGGACATATATACAATCTTAAATACAAAATTACAAGGTTCTTATGGTGTTCCACCCATAACATCAACCTCGGTGGTGAAATCCAACCAAAAAATTGTCAAAAATGTATGTCGAGTCTCATATTAATGTATGTTATTTCATAATCTATTATAAAAAAATTATATTTGTCCTTTGGGGTTGGTAAAAGGTTCAAGGCTTGTTAAGATTTTTATTTTTAAGGAAAGCCTCGATGATCGGGACTAATGGCCATTTTAGATATTTCAAATGTAAATATTTGGATCTTCAAAACTTTTAGAGGTTATAAATGATTATAAATATTTTGCATGTTTTACACCTTCATGACATCTTTAGTGATGATTGGAAGTCTTTGCCATACACTACAAAGGTACATAAGCACATATTGTTAAGGTATGTGCATGCAAAGTGATGAAGTGTGTGTATACATACTAGAGCTTGGTATAACTACCGTTTTTGTATAGCAATTATGATTGGATGTAGCCATTAAAAATTCTATCACTTAAACCCATCGCAAACATTGCACACTTCAATGCTGAGATGAAATACTTACTCGATTGGACGATGAAAATTTTGAACACTAGATACCCAAAACCACACTTAAATCATTGACATTCACATAATAACATTTGTTTCCTAATCCCTTGGTGGACCCCTTCACACCAATCCACATGGCACTTGAATTTCCAAAGCATCCTACCTAAGGTTTAGGGTCATCATTACCAAGACATGGTAATATCCATGGAGGTTAAGAGAAACATGGAGGTGGTTATACATATATAGATATCATTGGGGGGTAAATTATATCTTTAGGGAGAGAAACAAAATAAATCTATTGGACTATGGGGATAGGCATGATGCCATCATGTAGTCTGCATTTAGGTCACATGAGGAGATTGTTGAGAAATGGGATTGTTTCAAGGTGATATCTATCATACATGATTCCGAGGTGGTATCTATCATATATGAAATTAAATTAGTTGCTAAATAATTTTGTATTTAGTTCCTATGAATAAAAACTTAGTAGGTGAATTCACAATGGGTGGCTTTTTAATTAAATACAATTCTGTTGACAATATTTTCCATATTTCATGTGATTAATCCAAATTTTTGCAATCTTATGACATTAGTCAAAATAATTGCAGTATTTTATCCTTTTAACATGTTATACCTTGTGGATTTTTTTCTTCACCCCATTGGTCACCTTGGACTCCACATTGTCATTATGCTTGGTCTTTGACTTACTATGGGTATGCTTGAAGGGTCATGTAAGGATGGAATATTTGAACCTAACATAGGAGTAAGGGTGTCAAAAATATTGAAATGGACACCATAAACTTGTTGTAGGCCAATAATTCCATATGCAAAGGCTTATTTGATGGAATGGGGCCCACACATAGTACCCGAGTCCTAAAGGAAAAACATTATGGATTCAAACTATCTATTTTGACCTTGGACCGTGTCTAAACTTATTATAAACAACCTCAATGTACTAAACTCAAAATGGCCATCATATCTTGATCACATTACAATAATTCCCTTTACAAGACATTTTGTGGTGTCTAAGAGATACAATGATGTCTCATGAGCCCCATAGACAAACATTATTGTACAATACCCTACATTTTTGCATTGAACCACATCATAGGAACCAAGAAAAATGTCTAGTGTTCTAATTAAATTCAAAACTAACACCATATCCCACTTCCAAGACAAATATTCCCTATGGAGGACCAATATGGTTGTTTGGGACCACACACATGTAACATATCTCCATAGTAAAATGCTACAGTGTAAGGTCCTATATTTTTCATTATACCATGGAATGGTCCTCAAGTTCCATCCCTAATGTACCCCTCCTCAACTTGTTGGCCATATCTCACATGTAGGCAAATGATTCCCTACACAGGCCCAATGTAATGATGTGGGTTACACTCCAAAGAACATGAGCACCATAGGAAAATGTTCTATCCCAACAACATGGGTTTTGTTATGAAATTAAGTATTAATGACCATGAAGAATCCATAATATGACGAATCTCAAAATAGCCACCATATCACTATGACAAGAGAAGAGTGGACTAGGGCCTCATTGATGGCCTATGTAGAACCCAAAAGCCGCATGTTATAGACAAACTCTGGATCTTCAGTTTGCAACATGAATTGTGTCATGAGAAAAATCCTGGGGGTAATAAACCTTCAATTGTAATACCACATCTCAATCACATGCCAAAGATTTCCTATGCATGGGATGTTTTGCGGGATTTTCAAATGTGATATAACCACTGCCCCAAAAAGTACAAATTATCGTGACATTTAAGGGAGGTTTTTTTTAAATTGGCTTAAAAAGGATATTTAGAGGGCGTTTGAGTCACCCTCCCCCCAAAAAAAGAAAATTTCATGATAGTTGAACTTTTGAATGCAGATTTATCAGAACCCCCCCACAAGTCCAAATTCCCATAATTTTTGGGGGCTACTTTAAAATAACCGCCCCCAAAATCAAACTTATCATGCCATTTGGGGGAGACTTTCAAACTATTGCCCCCAAAAGTCCAATTATTATGAATTTTGTGGGCGTCTTTAAAAGAAATTCTACCAGTAGTTAATTTATCTTTACTTGGGGTGGGGTTAAAAACTCCCTTAAAAATAACCTTTAGGGGGGTCTTTCCAAAATCCCAACGTGATTTTTTATTTTTTGGGGGGGCTGGGTTTAAGAACCACCCCCAGTCTTGAGAATTTGATTTTTTTGGGGGGGAGGGGGTTTAAAAACCACTTGCAAAATTTCAATTCTCATGACTTTTGGGGGGTATTTTAAGAACCACTCCCAAAAGTTCAATTCTTAGGACTTTTGTTTTATGAGGGGAGAGTTAAGAACCGCCCCCAATTGCCTAAAATATTTTTTTAGGGGGGATGGGTGTTTAGAAAAACCGTCACAATGAAAAACATCCTTGAAAATGTCATTAGGGGGGGGTCTTTAAAAAAAACCCTCCAAAAGTAATGAGATCTAAAATTTTGGGGACGGTTTTAATTCACATGACTTTTGTGGGGGTTCTCTAAAAACCTACCCCAAAAGTCTAACTCTCATGAATTTTTTTTGGGGGGTGAGGGGATTCTAAAACCTCCCCCAAAATTCTATTTTTCATGACTTTTGGG
>LPNX010987805.1:16921-79421 GCA_001517045.1 Pseudotsuga menziesii
AGGGTATTTTTTTGTAGTGTAAGGAAAGAAGAATGCCTAGAAGTCTCCAGATCAAAAAGGAGACAAGTTCAAGTCTCATGAGGAGTACTCAAACTCCAAGAAGAATAATTCCTAGAAAAAGAAAGGTAAAGTTGAAATGAGCAAGTGCGCATACTATGGTAAGGGATTTCATCCTGAGATATCATGCATTAAGAAGCATATTTATATGTTGACTCAACTCCTAGAGAAACACAACATATCACTTCCTAAATGTGCAAAGAAGAAGGAAGAAGGACCCAATTTCGAAGACAAGGAGAGAGTTCATGCCCTGGTTATAAGCAATGTAAGATATCCTTCCTTTATCATTGATTATGGTTCTTCAAGGCACATGTTTTCAACAAGGGATGAATTCTCCTCTCTTGATAATTTGAAAGGCCCAAAGAGTTTTTTGGGAGACAACTCAGAAACTGAAAGTAAGTGTAAGGATAGCATAGGTTTTCACCTTGGTTCCTTCAATAATGTATTGTATGTTTGAGGTATTTCTGCTAATCTCTTGTTAGTCTATAAAATGACCCACATTGGGTTGCCTACGAAGGTTTTATTTACACCCAATGATGTTGAAATCTCTGATATTTTGAATGGTAGAGATATTGCTAAATATTTTGTGGATGACAATTCAAAAGTCTAAAGGTTCTCACAATTCATGCCTTTCTCAAACCCCTATTCTCTTGTCACTCATGCTAATGAAAACTAACAAGATTTTGCATTAGATTTTTGGCCATATAAATTACAATTAACTTCCATATTTTTGTGATAAAGGTATGGTCATAGGGATTCCCAAGATTAAAAAAAAAATTCCAAAGGATTTTGTCAAGGTTGCATTCTAGGAAAACACCCAGAGAATAAGTATGAGAGAGTCAGTCATGAGCAAAACTTTGCACCTCTTAAGCCCATCCATAGTGACATTTTTGGTTCTTACCCTAATACGTCCATGATTCAAGCCAAGTATGTCCTAACCTTCATAGATGAATTTTCTAGATACTATTAGGCTTACTTCCTTAAACTCAAGTATGAAGTTTTTGACCTCTTCAAGGTTTTTAAAGCCTTGGTTGAGAACCATTCTAGGAGGAAACTCAAGATCCTTAGATATGATAATGGTGGTTACTATGTAAATTCTAAGTTAATTCAATATTGTGAAGTTGCAGGTATCTAGATTCAACCCTCTATTACTTACACACCTCAGCAGAATGGTGTTACTAAGAGGAAGAATAGAGCCCTCAAGGAGATGGCTACTTATATGATGGATTCTAAGAATTTTCCACCAAATTTTTGAGATGAAGCTATAAATTATTCCTCCTACAGAAAAAATAGGGTGCCTCACAAGAAAAATAATGGAATCACTCCTTTCGAAGCTTGGAGTGGACACAATCTTTATGTGTCTCATTTCAATAATTTTGGCTCAAGGGCATGGGCTAGAATTATATTAGACAAGAGGAAGGATTTCAAACCCCAAATTAAAGAGTGACTATTTATTGGGTATTCTAAATATTCCAAGGGGTATAAGTTGATCAACATGAGCACTCAAAGATCCTTTTTTGAAAGGAGTGTTGAGTTTGAAGAAGAGCCAATGCCAGCAGTAGATATTGGACAGTTTTCTTCACCACCACTACCTTTGATTGTAAGTGAAGAGACTAATGATATTTATGATTATGATATGTCTTATAATGATGATTGAATTGAATATCCTAACACTCCCACAAGGCCAAAGTGGGAATCAAATACCATTCATATAGCTCAATAACTACCTAGAAATCCTAGTGATCCTAGGAGGACTAGATCTCAATTCGAGAGTTCCCTTTCTATAAAGGACCCTTGATTTGATAAAAGGGTGATTCCATGAAGGTGGGTAACACCTTTTCACCAAATTTGGCGATGAAAACTTGAGTTTTTACTCATGTGCCATGTGAATTTAGACTTGCAGTATAAAAAAAAAATTGTAGAATAATATGTTGGTTTCAGAATGATATTTTAAAAAAAATATTCCGATGTCATTTAATGTGTGAAATTTTTCATTTAACGAATTGTGTGACCTTAAAAATTTGAAGAAGTTGATAAGTGGCTCGTGTCCATCCCCAATAATTCAATCTTAAATTAATAAATTAATATATATATATATATATATGAGCATGATCTACACAAAATGTACTATGGTCTACATATTTTTTTGTTAATTTATTTCGCAATATACAATTATTTATTAATTTTTGAAAGTGACGACATCTGATTTCAGCATCATTTTATACACATGTGTGTCCATCCCATCTTTGTTTTCACTGTTTTCAAAAATTGAAAAACCAAAGATACCCTTTTGAATAGGACACGTCGATGTGTGGGTTGCCCATTTTTAAGAAATTTTTGGATCTGTATATTTTACCTTGCGGATTTTTCTTTGAGCTGCTTCGAAGTTGTTTTCTAGTTTTCTAAGTGTATGTTTTAGAACTAATAAAAAAAAACCATATGAATGACAAAACACATGCATGATATCTCAATGGATAGAGGATTCGGTGACGAATCTATCCGTATGAACTCCACTCAATTGTGTGCCATGAATGGTAGGGTTTACACCCCTAGAGGACATAGAGAAACATTGGTTTTCCTATAAGAGGGATAATTCTCTGTTTTCCAGTCTCTTAATCGAGGTATTAGCTCAATCGACGTATTAACATCCCTTGATCGAGGTTTTTAAATAAGCTCGATCGAGGTTTTATTAAACCCTCGATCGAGCTACCCTTTAAACCTATGTTTATAATTCTTTTTGCATAAGGACCTTGATCGTGGCCTTAAAAACTTGATCGAGGTTTTCTTAAAACCTATATCGAGGTCTTACAACCTAGATCGAGGTTTTTTTAAAACTTAGATTGAGGTCTTAAAACCTAGATCGAGGTTTTTTTAAAACCTAGATCGAGGTATTTTTAAAACCTAGATCGAGGCATTCTTAAAACCTAGATCGAGGTTTTGTTAAGCCCTTGATCAAGGTGTTATGACGTCGATCGAGGGTTTAAAAATTGCTCGATTGAGGTACGTTTTTGTGTTTTTTCTGAAAGCGCCTTGCCAAAAAGTGTAACCCAGCTCAATGGATGCACCCGAAACGTATTATATAATGGTTGAATTAGACCCAAAAATATATGAAGAAGCATAAGAATATATAATTTGGAAAACATCCATGAAGGAGGAATACCATTCGCTCTAGAAGAATGAGACATGGAAACTAGTCAATCTCCCACCAGGGAGAAAGCTAGGAAAATGAAAATGGTTATTCAAGACAAAGTTTGTTTCTTTAGGAAAGGTTAGTTGATAAGGTATTATTCCAATTCAAGGTGTTTACTGCAATGATACATTTGCACCAGTGGCAAAGATGGACTCTATAAGACTAGTTTTGGCCATTGCAACTTCCAAGCAGTGGGAGGTACATCACATGGATGTGAAGAGTACATTTATACATGGATATCTGAAAGAATAAATATATATGCACTATCCAGATGTATTTCTTACTAATCCATCTCTTTTTTGCATGTTAAATAAATCATTGTATGGGCTAAAACAAGCTCCGAGAGCTTAGTATGCCAAGATCGATGGCTTTTTGCTGTCACTGAACTATTGTAGATGGAAGTATGATCCGAATTTCTATTTGAATATTATTCATGGTTATTTAATCATTATTTTATTGTATTTTTTTGACCTTCTGATCAAAGAAGTTCCAAGAAATAATTTTCCTCTTTGAAGAGTGCAATGAACAATGCCTTCTCCATAACTAATTTGGGATGGTTAAGGCAATTTTTGGGGATTGAAATTTATCAATAAGATATTGGAATCAATTTACATCAGTACAAGTATGCTAAGGATCTATTGAAAAATTTCAACATGAAGGATTTCAATCCAAGAAAGGCTCCTTTCCTTTCAAAATTTAAGCTTGAAGAAGCGCAGTCAACTCCAATAGTAAACAACACCCTATGTATAGGTAACTAGTTGGTTTTCTTGTTTATTTGACTCATGATCTACCTGATATTTATTATGCAATGAGTGTGGCTTCCAGACACGTGGATCAGCCTCATGAAATCCATTGGAGGTAATAAAACAAAATCCTAAACTTTGTACAGGGAACACGAACTCATGGGATTCACTATGTTCGCAAATCTGACCTAGAGTTAGTTTGTTTTAATGACTCTTATCGGGAATGTGATAACATTGATAGACAATAAAATTCTAGATATTTTATTATGCTTTCATATGGGCTAACCATCGAGTCAAGTAAGAAGCAATGTGCAATTTCACTTTCATCCGTAGAGGCAAAATACAGAGGAGTTGTCAATGCAACTACTCAATGTTTGTGGTTGCAGAGTATACTTGGAGAGTTTGGGATTGAGTCTAGGACTTCTACAGTAATATATTGTGACAACCAAAGTACGATTAAAATATCAAATGATCTAGTATAGACAACGTGAACCAAACACATAGATATCCATATGCACTACATCAAAGGGCTTGTGCATGATGAGGTCATTGCTCTACTTTATTGCACATCATTTGAGCAAGTTGCAAACATGTTCACCAAGGTGTTTTCTGAGAATAATTTCAGAAATATCAAGTCACTATTGGGGATAAATGATCATGTGGTTAAGACTAAATGAAGACAATATTTCTTACATTTTTGTTCATGTCCATGTTTAAGGGAGGATTTCCCCCTTTGTGGTTTTGCTTTTTTCCTTGTTTTGTATGGACAAGCAGTATGTAAAGGGTGACAAAGAATTGTTTCAAGGCCCTATATATCTGATATATTTCTGATATTTTACATAATTCAAGATTAATAGGGGGTGTTGAAATAATATAACCCATTCCCATAATTAGGATATAAAATTTAATTATTTTGGTTGAATTCCTAGGTCCTACACTAGCTAGTTGGCATCAAATTGCAATTTTGTCGTCAAACTTACCAAAATTGCCTCCAAGAGCATGTAGGAAATATTCTAGATAAGATTTTGACAACCCATCAGATTACCCAATTTAGAAAGTGTGCATTACTTCCTTACCTATAGTTTCCTTCTTTTTCAACAATTTTAAGGAAAAAGGTAAAGCTAGTTTTAAGGCAAACTGGCTTATTTTTCTCACAACTCATACTCCTTATTTTCATCACCTAAAATAATGATTTATCCCACTATCATTCACTTATCATATGTAACAACTCATTCATCCAATTCGTGAGCCTCTTGACAGATTAGGAAAGTGTTTTATGCACCTTTGGGGGTTTTGACTAGTTTAGTAAGCCTTCTTTTGTACTTATTCGAATGGAATATTTATGCATGCGAAGCCTTCATGTATATACATATTTGGACAACCTATTTCTATATAATTTTTTTTTGTACAAACTAATATAACAACAGTTTGTGTTATTTAACATATTTAGCCTCTTTTTTTAGTGTATCTTGCATAGATTTCAAGCAATTTTGTGAGTTCAATTGATCTAACCTTGGGATGAATTTCCACATTCACTTGAATATGACCACATATCATTTCTCATCCAATGAGGTTCTACTATTATGTTGATAACTTTGAAATTTTTGATGACTAGTTTTGTTTAGTTACTTGACTCCTAGGTTGGCACTTTATTTTATGCAAGACACATATACGCAGTGGTTTCCTCGAGAGGCAATGAATGGCACATTGAATACTGGCTGGAAAATTTCTTGTATTGGAATAAGACACTCATTGTCTCATTAAGCAAGTTTGAGGGTAATGATTTTCCAATTGGGTTGATGGTTATAAAAGGAGAATATTTGACACAGGTTTCCCACGCACAAAAGAAAAAACGTTATATATATGAATATTATATACGAGGTGAAGTTGTATACCATTATACAAACTTAGTTATTGGAAAAAACATCCATCTACAAATAATTTCAAGAAAGAACTCATCAAATTCACTATACCTTTTTCGTTGCTTCGAGCACAAGAGGCTAAAGGATACCGTTGGTATTAGAGGTGATCCTGATTGTATAGTTGAATGACCACAAGTAGGTAGCCATGTATGTTTTATGCATGGTATTTTTGAATTATGTTATAAGTATGTGATTTACATGTACATGTCATGATTTTTCTTTCATGGTCTCATTGAGTATTTACAGCTTCATAGATTGACACCTTGATAGATTGATAAATTGCATAGAATTGTACAACTTGATAAATTTCACAATTTTTATCATGGATCTACTGTATTATATCCATACTTACATGTCTCATTACATATATCCCTATACCATTATCTAGCAATATATTTGGGCTATGTCTCTTGCATCTAGCTTGAATCTCGAAGTTGGTCCTCCAAGGAAATTAGTCAACACCCCAAGTTTTCATGGAACTTCCTAATGAATGTGTTAAAATAAGGTATCAAAAGAATCCCATGATTAATAACCCTGACCAATCCTATCCTAGAAATCCTATTGTACAAACCCTATAACCAATCCTAGTAACCCTAGTTTGTACTGTAAACCCTAGTTTGAATTCTAAAGCCTAGAATCCCTAGTTTGTAGCTTAGAGACTAGTTTGTGTCCACTTCATGATCTATGAAAGATGAGGTATTGTATCCCCCTATGTTAGTGAACAATTAAAATTGTATCCTATGATGGAGAGTAATTTTTAACATTGTCAAATGAAGCAAAAGAGAAGTATCCACATGACATACTACATTAAGAGAATCCATTACTGACGATATTGGAAAACTTCTTGTTGTTGGACTATGGTGCATGATGGAGCCAATCCTAGTAACCCTAAAAAATCCCTAATTTGAATTATAAACCCTAAAAAATCTATTTTGTAGAATAGAGAATAGTTTGTGTTCAAATCCTAGAAAACATAGTCTGTAGCCACTAACTATCATACATAGATCACTAGTACCATTTTTTTGATGTCTCCATTGACCAATATCTTGTATCAAACATTCAAACCTTAGAATGAAGGATACCACTAGTATTTTAATAAAAGGGTATCATAATAAAGATGGTAATTACATCAATTGAGATGAGAGGTAATCACATTGATTGGAAGGAAGGGTATTCATTTCGATATGGATGAAGCTTGATCTCTTTTAATTTAGATAATGTAATTACAAGTGATAGGCAATGAGACCCTAGATATCACAAATTCTGGTATCACCTCTTATGATTTGTTATCCTTATATACAGATGAGGTGTCATCACCATCCACTAATCAGTCGTTTGAGAGATCTATATCTAGAGGTGGTTGGACCCATGAACGATAAAATGATATCATTGGATGAATACAAGTGTTAAGAGTGGCTTAATCCTTTACCAACAAGTTCAAGTTCCATATGTTCTATTTATTAATATTTTATTAGATCCTTTTTAATATTAAGGGATCGGTAGAAACTCCATGATAGTGATCCATGAAAGCTGATGAATTGTAGCCCCCTATGTTAGTGAACAATTAAATTTGTAGTCTATGATGGAGAGTAATTTATAACATTGTCAAGTGAAGCAAAAGAGAGGTATCCACATGACATACTACATCAAGAGCATCCATTGCTGACAATATTGGAAGACTTCTTATTGTTGGACAATTTTTTAGTGATTTTTTTTTGGGGCCCACTTATAATCCTAGTGGTGATCTTCAATTTGCAACATAAATATCTAGGTTATAGTATATATAGTTGATACAGTTGTGGCACATATTTAGTGAGTGATATATCTAACACATTAGTAAGAAATGTGAATTTTGGTGATAACAATGCATCTGCTCTATTTAATTTTGTTAAGCTTAGGATCCTCAGGCATGAATGAATTCAAATATGAAACAAGGTTGCAAAAGAGAGAGAAGAATGTTGAAGGTCACCACCTACAGGATTTTAGGGACACCTGTTGAATCCCTACACATGGCTTGAATTGAACAACTTTCAAATCCATTATATTCAAGACATTGGGATAGTGCTAAGCGTGGCCCTCTCCTCTGGCTCAATAGACAAGGGATCTTGCTTTAGGTCAATTTTGGAAGCTTGGGTTTTTTTAAGCTATGGCATGTGAAATTTTTGTACATAGGGGTAAAATTTGAAAATTCCTTGACCAATAACTTATGGGTAGCATTCCCACATGGAGCCTTCCTAAATACACTTTCATGAACCATCAGAACCTAGTTTTGATGCATGGTTTGAATTCTATTCCATAGGTAGGGATTCAACATGTGTCCCTGAAAGCTTGTAGGAGGTGATATTCAATTTTCCATAGAATAATGATCCTTTCTCATATGGATGAACCTTCAAATATGTTGGATTCAAGACATCAAGATAGTGCTAGGGGTGGTCCTCTCCTATAGATCCATGGACAAGGGATACTATTTTAGGTCAATTTTGGAAGCTAGGGTTTCACTCAGTAAAAAAATGCAAAATTTTTGCACATAGGGGTCAACTTTGCAAATTCCTCAACATCTAACTTCTAGCTAGCATCCCCACATGAAACCTTCCAAAACACGCTTTCATAACCCACCAGAACCCATTTTTGATGCACGATTGGGATTCTATGCCTTGGGTAGGGATTCAACATGTCTCCCTGAAATCCTATAGGAGGTGAGCTTCAATGTTCCATATAATGTTGATTGTGGCTCAGATCGATGATCCGTTGACTCTGTTAGATTCATGAAATTTGTATAGTGTAGCAGTTGTGTCCCTCCCCTCTAGCTCCATGGACGAGGGATCATGTTTTAGGTCAATTTGGGTAACTAGGGTTTTTCTTAGTAGGAGAATGTAAAATTTTTGCACATAGGGGTCAACTTTGCAAATTCCTTTACCAAGAACTTATGGATAGCATTCTCACATGGAACCTTCCTAGACACATATGCATGACCCACCAGAATCCAATTTTGATGCACAGTTTTTAATACCCCCTAAATTAATAATTTTTATTATTTCTGCTGGAAAATACTTTAATTACTATTATTATTTTTATTATTTTTGACAAAAAATCAAGCATAAACCATTTTGTAATAAAAACATTTTAATTTAATAAAATATGCTGAGGAGGCCAAAAATGGAGATGGCTATTAAAGAGTGTCTACTGACCCATAAGAGTAAAAAGAGAAGTGGTAGAAACCCGTGAGTGAGAACTCAAGATGCAAGAGGCATCATCCCCAAAAATCAGGTGACAACTCTTAGTTGAGTGTTGAAGAGCAAGAGGCTCATAAATGACCAAGTCCTAGGAAAAATACTATATATTACTATGTCCATGAGCAACAAAAGCTAGCATTTAACGAGGATTAACATCTATGAAATGTAAGAGATGACGCATTGAAATATTTTGCAATTGTGGTTCAACGAATAGGATCAGGAGTTCTCGAGCAAGTAGCTTCGCTGCTCTGGGAGTTGGTTGGGAGGAACAACTTCTGCACTTTTTTTTCCCAGTGTCGGTGCCAGGTTCTTATAATGTTTCCTATGATTGATTTTAGTTACAGTAGAATGTGTATTTTAATGTTGAATTGCAGATATATGTCTAGGAGAAATGTTTATGCGTCTATGTTTTTTGTAGTATATCAAATCTTTACGATGTTATATTATTTATTAACGAATCTAAGATCAGGAATCCGTACCTGCATCAAGGATTGATAATAATGTTACTAATGTAGTAATTAGTAATTTGTTTTAAGCATAATTATTTAGATCTAAATGTTGATGACATGTTATGTTTTCGAATTCAATACTTGTTCTTTAAATTATTTACATGTATGTAAATTATTCCTGTTAAATTAATCTCATAATGTATTATGGAATAGATCTAGTTATTGTTTACAATCGATACTGTTACAGAATCAAGATATTGGGGAATCAATTTAAATAATTATAACTTATGCATCTAACCAGTTACAGATCTACAAATATCCTATTAGCCATTACCTTATCAATAAAACAACTGGATTTTATGGAAATCTGCAATCCGCATTATGGAAGGGAAAGTGCGGAATATTAATCACTAAAAATGTTAAAAATGGAAACCCGCATTCTACAATCCACATTGCGGAGGGGTGAGTGGAGGGATAAATTATAACAAGTTAAAAATACATTCTGCAATATAGAATACACATTGCGGAAGGTTCATTTATAAAGAGTTAAAGTGTGTTCCGCAATCCACAATATGCATTGCAAAAGGTTAATTTATAATGGGTTAAAGTGCATTCCGCAATCCGCATTACGGAAATATAATTGCGGAAGGTTAATTTATAGATGGTTAAAGTGCATTCCACAATCCATAATCAACATTGCAGAAATCTAATTGTGGAAGATTAAATTTTTGAAGAGTTAAAATGTGTTATGCAATCTGTTATTGACATTGTGGAAGGTAAATTTATAAAGAGTTAAATTCTGTTCCGCAATCTGCAATCTGCATTGTGAAAAGATAATTGTGGAAGGTTAATTAATAATAGGATAAAGTGTGTTTCGCAATCTGAAATCCACATTGCGAAAAGCTAATTATTAAAGGTTAATTTATAAATGGTTAAAGTGCGTTCCACAATCCACATTGTAGAAGGTTAAATTTATAAAGAGTTAAAATTTGTTCCACAATCCACAATCCCCATTGCAGAAAGATAATTGTGGAAGGTAATTTATAAAGAGTTAAAGTACGTTCTGTAATTTGAAATTGACATTGTGGAATGCCAACTATAGAGGGTTAATTTATAAAGAGATAAAATAGATTCCACAATCCGTAATCCGCATTGTGGAATGATCATTGTGGAAGGATCTTTGTGGAAGGATCTTTGTGGAAAGAACAGTAACTTAAAATCACGATTAAAACAGTTAAATAAATCGAATCCTAACTGTAGAAATGGGTTCTGATATTGGGAAAAGTTGAACGAGAAAGTAAATGACACGAATATGCAATAAGTTCTCAATGTTCAATAATGCCCTGTTACAGATAAGGACTTAAATTATGTGTCGTAGATATATGTTATACAATAAAAAAAATTATTATGGATTTTTTAGGTGTGCTACATAATGGTATTAGAGCATGGTTACAACACTAGGCCTGAATCGGCTCAACACTAGAACTATTATAGAAAATAGAAAACTAATGATAGTCAAGATAATAAATTTGACCTAAAATAAACTGTCAAAGAGTTAAGTTATGAAGTAAGAAAAGTTAAATAAGGAAACGAGCTAATTCTAAAGGCTCAGGAATAGCTTAATGTTATTTTGTTAGCTAAGATCCATAGTGATGAAAAGGAAAAAAATAAGGAATCTGAACAAAAAATTCCTATAAATGCACCTTACAAACGTAAGAGAAGAAAGCTGGAATTTTCCAGCCATAAACCAAACACTTCAAGTGAAGACTTAGTTAAACACCACAAAAAACAACAAGAGTTAAGCGAAAGCATTGATGATAACAGAAATAAAAAGAAATACAAGCCCTATGAGGAAATATTTGGGGAGTTTAAGAAAATTAAACAACCCATGTTCAATGGGGAAATTAATAAGGGTGAAGAGGAAGAAGAATCGTTACCTGGAATGAAAAACTACTTTCATCTATACAACTACTCTAATGAATTAAAGGCTAAAATTCCATCTATAATATCACTAAAAAAGCAGATATATGGTGGCAAGACATAAAGAGGGTTAAAGGGATCAAAGAGAGATATGTAACTTGGAAAACATTTAAAAAACTCTTTAAAAGAAAATACTTATCATAAGAATATTATGAAGAAAAGAAAAAACAATTTTATGAACCAAGGATAGGAGCAATGACGATGAAAGAACTCTGCAGTAAGTTTTTAAGTCTACTTCGTTATGTTTCTTATATAATTTATGAGAAACCTAAAATATAGTGGTTCTTCAGTTGTTTTCCCATAATGTTCAAAGAAAATATTGAGTATGAAAATCCGAAATGTTAGAGGAATCGACGAGGAAGAAAAATTTTGTTATGACCAAAAAATGAATAAAAGGGAAAGTATACCATCTTGGAAAAATAAAGGGCCAAATGATTTTTATCCTAGAAATAAGTAGAATAGGCTCCATAGAAACAAAGGAAATAGTTATAGGGTATATTAGAGTAATAACTACCAAGGATTTAAACCCCAAAATTATGCAGTAAAATAACCTTCAACTATCTTTAATAATAATCAAGCATAAAAAGAACCCTTCAAATGTTAGGAGTGTGGAGGGCCACACTACTTTAAAGGTTGTCCAGTAAGGAATTTTTTTTTTAATGTTCATTCTATCTAGGAAGTAGTCACAATTGGGGACATGGCCAGGAGCATGCCCAGAATATGCACCGCATTAGAAAATTGGCAAGAAGACCAACATTTTTCTATGGTTGAAATTGAAGGTATGATAAACAACCAACCTATCTCTATTTTAATTGATCCACAATAAATCTTGAGCTATATATCACCTAGAATAGTTGATTTATGCAAATTGGTACCTAAGAAGTTTGATAAGTCATGGCTAGTACAGTTAACGACATGTACAAAACAGAAAGTTAATAGTCTTGTTACAAATTGTAAATTGATGAAGAATGATTTCCTTATGAATGTTAATGTAAATATTTTTCCATTAGGGTATTATGATTTATTAATAGGAATGGACTGGATAATGGAACATAAATTTGTGTTAAACTTCTTTGATAAAAACTTTACTACTACTGACAATAAAGGATATAATATAAAAGTAAAAGGGACCCCTAGGAAGGTTACCACTAGAGAAATTATGCATTACAAATGAAAACATCATCAAGAAAAGGATGTAAACTATTTGTTGTCTATATATGAATGGTAATGAAAATGATAACAATCTTGAACTAGATGACATACTGGTGTTGAAATATTTTCATGACATCTTTCCAGAAGAAGTCCCTGGACTTCCTCTTAAAAGAGACATTGACTTCACGATCGATCTGATACCCGGATCGATACCAACCTTGAAAGCTCCATATCGAATGAATATAATAGAACTTATAGAGCTGAAATTACAACTACAAGAAATAATTGACAAAAATTACATTCGACCTAGTGTCTCTCCTTGGGAAGCACTGGTCTTGTTTGTGAAAAAGAAGGACTGAACATTACGATTATGTATAGATTACTGACAGTTAAATAAAATGACCATTAAGAACCATTACCCACTCCCCGAGAGAGATGATCGATTTGATCAATTCCGTGGAGAACCTATATTCTCAAAGATAGACGTAAGTTATGGTTATCATCAGGTACGAATAAAAGACGAAGATATCTTTAAAACAACATTTAGGACCTGCTATGATCACTATTAGTTTGTCGTAATTCCTTTTGGGTTGAAAACCACACCTACTGCATTTATGTGTTTAATGAACACCATCTTAAACAAATACCAAGATAAGTTTTTGGTTGTATTCATCGACGAAATACTAATCTACTCTAAGAACGAACGAGAACATAAAGAAAATTAAGCAATAGTTTTGTAAGTACTAAGAGAACAACAACTTTATGTGAAATTTAGTAAATGTGATTTCTTTAAAGATAAGATTCAGTATCTCAGACACGTAGTGTCCATGGATGGAATCTTAGTCAATCCATACAATGTAAAGGCCATATTAGAATGGTCGGTTCCTGAGAATGTATATAACATCTGATGATTTATGAGAATTACCGGTACTACCGGAAGTTCATAGAAGGATTCTCTAGGATTTCCTACCCCGTAACTTATTTGCAAAATAAAGGTTAAAAGTTTGAATGGAGTGAAAAATTCCTGGAAATATTTAACAAACTAAAAAAACTATCAACTACTACCCCAATATTACATATTGTTGATCCATTCAAGGATTTTGTCATATGTACCGACGCTTGCAATGAAGGGAATCGGGATAGGCGGAGTTTTATTATAAGAAAATTATGTTGTGACATATGAATCTAGGAAATTAAAAGAACATGAGAAAAACTATGTAGAAAATTATTTAGAACTTGTTTCTATAATTCACGCCTTAAAAATGTGGCGACATGACTTAATCGAAAAGAATTTTTTTCTTATGTCAGATAACATAAGTCTTAAATATTTATTTGACCAACATAATTTGAATGCAAGACAAGCCAGATGTTTTTCCTTTTCAAGTAAATATTATTTCGAAATCAAACATATAAAAGGAAAATAAAATAGTGGCATATGCTCTAAGTCGTCATGCAAATTTACTATTTGCAAGCAACAACTATGAATCTGATCTACAAAATCATATTTTAAGTGTTGAAAATTCTGATAGGGAACATCATATTTTAAAGGAAAGGACTGCTAAAAATGAACAGAATCAAGTAAAAAACAATTCAACGTAAACCAACAAGGACTGTTGTTGTATAAAAATAGTATTTACATTCCAAAAATACCAGAAATTAAACTTATAGTCATGAATGAACTACATAAAATACCGTATCCAGGGCATCCTAGATACCCAAAAATGATCACTATGATAAGGAAGGACTACTTTTGGACAAACATGAAGAAAAAAGTGGTTGAATACTTAAATCGCTTCCTAGAATTTCCACAAGTTAAGGGAAAGCATCAACATCCAGCATGACTATTGCATCCATTACCCATTCTGAAATGGAAATGGGAAACAAATAGCATGGAATTCATCATGGGACTACCAAAGAATTTCAAAAAATATGATTCCATCATGGTTGTAACTAACAAATTAAATAAGTCTACGCATTTTATTCTTGTTAAATATACCTATAAAGTTGTTAACATTGCAGATATTTTCATGAAATAAATACTTAGGCTACATTGTGTACCAAAAGTGATAGTCTCAGATAGAGATGGAAAATTTACAGGTAACTTCTGGAAATCTTTGTTTAAACGTTTTGTCACATAGTTAAATTTCAGTACTGCATATCATCCAAAATCGGATGAGAAAATTGAAAGAGAAAACCAAGTATTAAAGGACATGCTAAGGATGTAGGTCATGGACAAACCATGTAAATTGGAAGATTCGCTACACTTAGTAGAATTTGCATATAATAATAATTTTCAAGTTTCTACAGGTATGAGTCCGTTTGGAATATGATATGGGAGTAAGTCTAACACTCCAATTTCATGGAGCATCCCAGTTGATATATTAATGTTAGGACTTGACTTATTAAAAGTAATGGAAATAACCATGAAACAAGTATACCAAAATTTGAAGGTTTTCCAAGAAAGGAAGAAAATTTATGAAGATTTAAAAGGAAATCCTAGAGATTTCCAGGTGGGTGATCATGTGTATATAAAGGTAAATCCCAAGAATTTTTTTTTGAGACTGGGCCAGTAATCAAAATTGGCACCTAGGTATTGCATACCATTTGAAATTATAACTAAAGTAGGGTCGGTTGCATACCAATTAGCCCTACCACCTAATATTAAAGTGCATAATGTGTTTTACATTTCTATATTGAAAAGATATGCTCATGATGTTTCTCATGTGATTTATTGGAATGTAATCCAAGTGGGGCCGGAGCGCATTCTCGATAGGAGAGAAATTTTACTCGGAAACCGTACCATCAAATAGGTCAAGGTGTAAAGGAAGCACCTTAGTTCGGAAGAAGCTACCTGGGAGATGGAAAGTAATATGCAAGAGGCATATCCAGACTTATTCCAAAAGGATGAAATGGTAGAATAAAAACAAAAGTTATAACACTGAGGACGGTGTTATGTCTTAAGGGGAGGTGTATGTAATACACCCTAAATTAATAATTATTATTAATTCTGCTGGAAATTATTTTAATTACTATTTTTATATTTATTTTATTTTTGACAGAAAGTCAAGAATAAAACATTTTGTCATAAAAAAAATTTATTTAATAA
This sequence comes from Pseudotsuga menziesii, assembly GCA_001517045.1. Lineage (NCBI taxonomy): Eukaryota > Viridiplantae > Streptophyta > Pinopsida > Pinales > Pinaceae > Pseudotsuga > Pseudotsuga menziesii. The sequence goes on from LPNX010987805.1 coordinate 32,754, forward strand.
AATATGTAGAGGGGGAAAAAATTTGATATGGTTGTTGAAGAGTGTTTCCTGACTCACAAGAGGAAAAATAAAAGTGGCAAAAACCAATGAGTGAGAACTCAAGATGCATGAAGCATCATCGCCCCCAAAAAGTTCACAACTCTTAGTTGAGCCCTAAAGAGAAGGAGGCTCATAAATGACCAAGTCCTAGGAAAAATACTATATATTAGTATATCCATGAGTAGAAGGAGGTTAGCATTGGACGGGGATTAACATATTTGAAATGCAAGAGATGACACATTGAAATATTTTTCTCTTCTGGTTTAGCAAACACGATCGAGGGTTCTAGAGCTAGTAGCTTGGCTTCTCTCGGAGTTGGTTGGGAGGAACAACTTCTCAACTTTTGTTTTTCCAGTGTTGGTTCCTGGTTCTTATTCTATTGCTTATGATTAATTTTAGTTACAGTAGAATGTGTATTTTAATGTTGAATCACAACTATACATCTAGGAAAAATGTTTATGCGTCCATGTTTTATGTAGTATATCAAATATGTACAACGTTAGATTATTTCTTAATGCATCCAAGATCGAGCATCTATACCTGCATCAAGGATTGCAAGTAATGTTATTAATGTAGTGATTAGTAATTCGTTCTAAGAGTAATTATTTAGATCTAGTTGTTGTTGACCTATTATGGTTTCGAATTCAATACTTTTTCTTTAAATTATTTACATGTCTGTAAATTATTCATGTTAAATTAATGTCATAATGTATTATGGAAAAGATCTAGTTATTTTGTACAATCGATATTGTTTCAGAATTGAGATATTGGGGAATCAATTTAAATAATTATAACTTAATTAGGTAACCAATTACATATCTACAAATATCCTATCATCCATTAGCTTATCATCTAAACAACCAGTTTTAATGGAAATCTGCAATCTGCAATCTACATTGTGAAAGGTTAATTGTGGATGGGGATTATTTCTAAAAGTTTAAAGTACTGCTTGTAATCCACAATCCACATTCCGTAAGGTGAATTACGGGAAATTAAGCCCTAAAAATGATAAAAAAGGAATCCCACATTTCGTAATCTGCATTGTGAAGGGGTCATTGCAGAGGGATAAATTATAACAAGTTAAAAATGTGTTCTGCAATCCGCCATCTGCATTGTGGAAGGTTAATTAATAAAGAGTTAAAGTGTGTTATGCAATATGAAATACACATTGTGGAAAGATAATTATGGAAGGTTAATTTAAAATTGGTTAAAGTATGTGCCGCAGTCCACAATTCACATTGTAGAATGCTAATTGTGGAAGGTTAATTTATAGAGGGTTAAAGTGCATTCTGCAATCCAAAATCTGGATTACGAAAAGCTAATTGCAGAAAGTTAAATTTATAAAAAGTTAAAATGTGTTCCACAATCTACAATTCGCATTACAAAAAGTTAATTGCGAAAGGTAAATTTATAAAGATTTAAAGTGTGTTCTGCAATCCACATTATAGAAAGCTAATTGCGGAAGGTTAATTTATAACGGGTTAAAGTATGTTCTGCAATCAACAATTTGCATTGTGGAAAGACAATTGCAGAAGGTTAATTTATAAATGGTTAAAGTGCATTCCGCAATCCTCAATCCGCATTGCAGTAAAACTAATTGAGGAAGGTTAAATTTATAAATATTTAAAATGTATTCCGCAATACTCAATCTGCATTGCAGAAGGTAAATTGATAAAAAGTTAAAGTATGTTCTGCAATCTGCAATCCACATTCTGGAAGGTGAATTGCAAAGGGTTAATTAATAAAGAGAGAAAATACGTTCCACAATACACAATCCGCATTGTGGAAGGGTATTTGTGGAAAGAACAGTAACAAATCAAATCAATATTGAAATAGTTAAATAAATCAAAGCCTAATTGTCAGAAATTGGTTCTGATATTGGGAAATGTTGAACGAACATGTAAATGCCATGAATATGCAATAAGATCTCAATGTTCAATAATTCCATGTTACAGATAAGGAATTAAATAATGTTTCTTAGATATATGTTATATAAGAAAAAAATATATTATGGATTTTTTAGGTGTTACATGGCTGGAATTGTATTCCCTAAGTAGGATTCAATAGGTGTCCTTGAAATCCTATAGGAGGTGAGATTCAATGTTGCATAGAATGATGACCATGGATTATATTGATGAATAGTCAACTCCGTTGGATTTAGTATATAGGTATAGTTCTAGTTTTTTCCCTCCATGTTTGGCTCCATGGACAAGGGATTACCTTTTAGGTCAATTTTGGAAAGTAGGGTTTTGCTAAGTAAGGGAATGTGAAATTTTAGCACATAGGTATCAACTTTCCAAATTTCTTGATTGATAAATTATGGCTATATTCCCCACATGAAACCTTCCTAAATACACTTGAATGAACCCGCATAACATTTTTTATTCACAGTTAGAATTCTATGCCTTTGGTAAGGATTCAACAGGTTTCCATGAAATCCTATAGGAGTTGAGATTCAATGTGCCATAGAATGATGACCATGGATTGCATCAACGAACTGTCAATTTAGTTAGATTTAGGACATTGGGATAGTGCTAGGGGTTGCCCTCTCCTCTGGCTGCATCGACAAGGGATCCTCCTTTAGGTCAATTTTGGAAACTAGGGTTTTCCTCCGTAAGCGATGTGAAATTTTAGCACATAAGGGTCAACTTAGTAAATTCCTCAACTAAGAACTTATGGATAATGGTCCCACATGGAACCTACCTAAAAACACTTTCATGATCGCTTGAAACCTAGTTTAGATGCACAGTTGGATTTATATGCCTCAGGTAGGGATTCAACAGGTGTCCCTGAAATCCTGTAGGAGGTGAGCTTCAACGTGTCATATAATGATGATCGTGGCTCAGATCGATGAACAATTGACTCCATTGTATTTAGGAAATCATTATAGAACTACGAGTGGACCTATCCTTTATCTCCATGGATAAGAGAACCTGATTTAAGTCAATTTTGGAAACTAGGGTTTTGCTCAATAAGGGAATGTCAATTTTTTTCACATAGGGGTCAACTTTGCAAATTCCTTGACCAAAACATTGTGGCTAGATTTCCCACATGGAACCTTTCTAAACACACTTGCATGACCCCTTGGAATCTAGTTTTGATTCAAAGTTAGAATTATATGCCCCGAGTAGGGATTCAACATGTGTCCTTGAAATCTTGTAGAAGCTAATCTTTAACGTGCCATAGAATGATGGCCATGGCTCGGATCGATAAACCCTCAAATATGTTGGATTCATGACATCAATATAGAGAATGGGGTGTCCCACTCCTCTAGGTTCATGGAAAAGGGATCCTATTTTAGGTCAATTTCATAAACTAGGGTTTTTCTTAGTAAAGGAATGTGAAATTTTTGCACACAGGGGTAAACTTTGAAAAGTCCTCGACCGTGAAATTGTGGCTAGTGTTCCCACATGGAAATTTCCTAAACACACTTTCATGACCCCCCATAATTAATTTTTGATGCACAGTTGGAATTCTATGTCTTGGGTATGGATTCGATACGTGTCCCTGAAATCTTGTAGGAGATGAGCTTCAATGTGCCATAGAATGATGGTTGTGGCTCAGATATATATGTTGGACTAAGAGTTGCACACTAGATGCACATAGAATAACAATACCTTATTAGTACATGTTTCTCCTAGAATTCCTCTTATAATCGAACTATTTTACGATACTACTAGGTAATTTTTGACACTATAGGATACAACAAATATAATTTAGAGAAAATTATAAAATAACACCATGGAAATAATAGGGCCGATAAAGTACACCATATTTTTATTGCATTCATTATTAGTCACATTCACCATAGAAAAGTATTCATCGTGCAAAGGGTCGATTTAGAGCACTAATGTGTTGCTCATACTCTTATTCCATACACTACCTAGATATACGAACTTTGTGCTCAAGTCCAAGTCAATCAGATACAAACTTGTGGACTCAAATTAGTCACTTTCATTTTAGAAATAGGTAGAACAATATCAATGAGTGATATTGCAACTAATTAACAACTTGAGAATGGTAATTTAATGTATTCAAGTCATTTGTAATATTTTTGGGGTATACTGTTAAATTTTAGGGTTAGTCCAGATTTGACGTAGGTAAATAAATATACTTCAATACATAAAAAAATAAATTAAAACAAGATTCAGAATAGTACTTCTCCAATCAATTTAAACTATAATAAAATCACACATAATTTTCATCTATTTCAACTTTGACACTCCATTGGTCACTGTGTTAAAGTTGGTCCTCAAGGTGATTCATCGATGCCATGTACAATAACAAAATGATAAAGTAATGTGTAGGAAATACATCAGTAAAGAATCATAACCATTATTTTGAATCAACCTTATACTAAGATATTTTTCGGTTTGATGTGTATCCCATATATTCATTAGATGAAAGCCATCATGCCAAAAACCAATTTCATTTATGTCCACCACATAGGTGCATCACTTAGGTGTGTCAACTTCATGCATCCTTTAAATGTTTGTTAGGTTTTTATGTGGGTAAGGTGATTTTGTATTACTTGGGATATTTTCTTAGGTGTGTTGGTTTCTTAGTTGTGTTAGGTATGTTGCACTTTTATGAATACAATTTAATTGTGTATGCAATTGGATCGTGGTAAAAAACAATTTAAATGTACATTGTGTTGTTGTAATTATAACTTTGGAAGATAATATTATGTATATTACTATTGTATATTGATGTACCCCCATCGGGGTTGTGTGTCCATCCTTTGGGGGTGTCATCAGTGTGTATGGTCATTGAGGTAAACCCTCTGTTGTAAGTTGGGAAAATAGTTCCCAGGTTAAATAAAGTAAAATTTATTTATGTGTATTCTTAGGTAGGTTTGCCCCATAAGTAATGTTGATGTATATGTAACTTCAGAATGTATTCACTTGTATATTTCATGTATTGTACCCCGATGTTTATTCTAGGAAGTATCTGTAATGTAATTGAGTCATGTCATGGCCCGATGTTCCTATTGGGAGGTTCTATAATGTAAACAAGTCATGTCAAGTCATTGTGGGTACTAGGGTTATTAGACTCTCATAGAGAAGTTGGCCCTAGTAGGGTTTTGTCAAGTTGGGAATCAGTATAAATAGAGAGCTAGCCTCTCTATTTAGATCACACTCACTTACACTCAGTTGTAGCGCATAGCTGAGGAAGAAGAAGACACTGGGGCTAGGAATAAAGAGGCTACTACTATCAGGAGATCATCTTATTGTTTTGGGGTTTTACTTTTGGTGTTGATTCTATCTCTAAGGAAGTTGTGGGGTTTTCTCCATTTATGGTTTCCCCAAGGAAAAACATTGTGTTCATTGTCTCTTATGTTTGATTGTTGTACTTGTTATTCTCTCAGTTAAAGATCCTAACATAATGCTAGCTTGAATGATAAAATTCTAACATGGTATCATAGCTAACCTGAGAAGAAGACACTGTGCAGCTGCAGGAACTAGGGCTTCCTACTTTGATTATCTCTCTCCACATATTTTCAACAAAAGAAGGTTGGACTAACTCTCCTCCCTAGGGAACATCTTTTTTTCAAAGCATAATCTAAATCTGAGTTTTTTCAGTTTTGGACTTGACACTGCTACTGGAAATTAGGGCTTTCCACAGAAGTGGAAATTTTTTAGTGATCCTAGGCCTGTATTGATCTCCTCCTCAAAATAGAAGGTTAGAGATCAAGATCAAATAATTTGGTTGGATAGAACTCCAAAAAATCCAAACCCTAATGTGCTTTTGAACCAACACTGCAGAAATTCAACTCCAAATCTAGATCCAATATCTTGACCTGGTAAGATCTAAATATTTTGTATTTCCATTTTAGGTTCTCAGTTAAGATGTATCATCATACCAGGCTTGATGAAAATCTTGAGGGAGCTGATAAATTCTGAGCCTGGAAGTATAGGATCTCCCTCGTCCTGGAAGAAAATAAGTTGGACTCCTATATCAATGCGGAGGTTCCAGTTCCAGAGGGAGATGAGGCTAAAGGATTACACAAGAAGAAGTTGGTTATGGAAAAAAAGATTATTTTTGATTCAATAAAGGATCACCTCATACCACAGGTGTCCTCCCTAAAGACACCTAAATCTATGTTTGATGCCCTAACCAAATTGTTTTAAGGGAAGAACATAAACCGAAAGATGACTCTAAGAAATCAACTGAAGAATGTAAAGATCCAGAATGTAGAAACCATCCAGTCTTACTTTACAAGGGTTTATTAGATCGAGGAATAGCTGGAAGAAGTAGATGAAGAAGTGGAGAATGTAGAGATTGTGATGACCACCTTCAATGGTCTCCCTAGATCATGGGAATCCTTTATTCAAGGGATTTGTGCCAGAAACAAGTTAGTCAAATTCAGTAGACTATGGGAAGAATGCTCTCAAGAAGAATCTCGAATAGCAGCTCAAGAAGAAAAGATGGAAAGTGAAGATCAAGCCCTCATAGTTCATCCAAAGAAAAGCAAAAGAAGTTCTCATCACTCCAGAGGGAAGCATTTCCATAAAACTAACTCTATAAAATATTTGTCTAGAAGCAGATGTTATACATGTGATGAAGTAGGACACTTTGCAAAATATTGTCCTAAAAGACAAAATAAGAAAATGGAAAACAAGAGAAGACATCATGCTCATGCTGCAGAGGATGATGAACCTTCCATAAAGAGAACTAGATATGAAAGTGAAGACTCTTCAAGTGATGAAGAATATGTCTTGATTTCTGGTCTCACAGGAAACATCACACATGGAAGCAATGATTGGCTTATAGACACTGGGGCTTCCAAACATATGACATGATTCAAAGAGTTCTTTGTAAAAATTTTAGAACATGAATCACCTCACAAGGTGAAACTTAGAGATGACTACCAGTATCCAATAAAAGGTACTAGGGAATCCTCCTATATGCTAGACTCTGGAAAGTCTATGAAGATGCAAGATGTATTGTTTGTACCAGGACTAAAGAAGAACCTTCTCTCTATATTTGTATTAGATGAAAAAGGAATGAGGGTTGCACTTATAGATGGCCAAGTTATCATCTGGCCAAAGGGAAATACTATTAATGATGCAGTAGTGATTGGGGAAAAAGAAGGAGGTATATATAAATTGAAGGGCCATCCAAAAAAAGATTTAGTCCATGAAATAGTAGAGACAAATGAGATTTGGCATAGAAGGCTTGCACATGTGCATTACAGAGCACTACCACTTGCAAGAAAAGATGTTGAAGGTCTTCCAGAAATTCAAGCAAAACATGATGGAGTCTGCAAAGGATGTGCAAAAGGAAAGAATACAAAGAAGACATTTCCAAGTAGTGAGAGCAAGGCAAAAGTAATCTTGGAAATAATTCACTCCGATGTATGCAGTCCGATGTCATCAAGTTCACTAAGAGGGTATGTATACTATGTTTCTTTCATTGATTATTTTTCTAGGAAGACATGGATTTACTTCATGAAGAACAAATATGAAGTATTCAACAAGTTCAAGGAATTCAACGCCTTGATCGAGAACCAAACTGAAAAGAAGATCAACACCTTTCGATCAGATAATGGTGGAGAATTCACATCAAATGAATTCAAAGAGCTATGCAAAGACTCATAGATTAAGAGGGATTTATCCACTCCATATTATCCACAACATAATGGGATTACAGAAAGGAAGAATAGAACTATCATGGAAGCTGCAGGAGCAATGCTTCATGATCAATATCTTCCTATGCATATATGGGTAGAAGATGCAAGAAGAGCAATGTATGTACAGAACCGTACTCCACATAGAGTACTCGAGAACAAGACACTTGAAGAAGTATTTTTTGGCAAGAAACCAGAAGTCATCCATCTTAGAATATTTGGTTGTCCTGTGTACATACACATTCCAAAAGAGAAGAGGAAAAAATTAGATCCTTCATGAAAGAAGGGTATATTTGTGGGATACTCTAAAAGCTTGAAGGATTACAGAATATACTTCCCAAGGTTCAAGAATATTGACATCAGTAGGGATGTAACATTTGACGAAGACTCGGCTTACAACAAATCCAGAAAGAAACATGCTAAAGTTCTTGAAGAATCGGAAGCACCTAGAATTCATGACACGTCCATGAATGAAGAAACTCAAGAAGAAGATAAAAATTTTGAAGAACCTCAAGAACCTGTAGATCCACCTTAGGAGAAGAATCCTCATAAGAGGAAACCTGCTTGGGTATGAAAATCTATCCAAGGTGTGGAAAGATATGGGGCTCCAGAAGAGAATCACAGAGAAAGAAAGAGGACCATATCCTGCTCTGGTTATGTATCCTTATTATGTGATTTCATCGATAAAGAACCTTCCAATTATGAAGAAGCGAAAGAACCGAAAGAATGGAAGGATTCTATGATCAAAGAATATCAATCGATCATGAAAAATATTGTTTGGGATGTTGTCCCGAGACCAAAAGGGAAGTCAGCTGTAACTTCCAAATGGATCTACAATACCAAGCAAGATGCAGACGGTAGCATAGAAAAATACAAAGCAAGATTTGTTGCTCGTGGTTTCTCCCAGAAAGTAGGAAAAGATTATGAAGAAAATTTTGCACCTGTAGCCAGAGACACTTCCATCATATCAGTACTTGGTCTGGCTACAATGATGAAATGGAAGATACACCAGATGGATTTCAAGACTGCCTTCTTGAATGGTGTAGTGGAAGAGGAAGTGTATGTGGAGCAGCCACTCGGTTTTGAGACACATGACAGGGAGTCTCATGTATGTAGATTGAATAAATCCATGTACAGTTTGAAACGGGCACCTAGGACATGGTAGGGCAGAATTGACAACTGTCTATCCAGTTTGGGATTTACCAAGATTAAAGTAGATTCCAACCTTTACTACAAGGTTGAAGATGGAAACCCAGTGATGCTCCTACTATATGTAGATGATCTATTTGTAACAGGTATGGATGGGTTGATTGTTGATACGAAGAGGAAGCTTGCTGCTGAGTTTGAAATGAAGGACTTGGGTATGATGCACTATTTTCTAGGCATGGAGGTGTGGCAAAATGCAGATGGAATTTCCCTGGGACAAGGGTAATATACGATAGAGATCTTGAAGAGATCCAGGATGATGGATTAGAAGGCCATGACCACACCTATGGCATCAAACCCAAAGCTATTAAGTGATGCTTCATCAAAAGCGGTTGATGCCACCATGTATCGTCAGATGATTGGGTCCTTGATGTACCTGACAAAAATGAGACCAGATATTTTCTTTGCTGTGAACACCTTGAGCTAGTTTTTGACAGATCAGAGACATGTTCACTTGATTGTTGCAAAGCATATTCTAAGGTACCTGAGGGGTATAGTTGGTTATGGGCTCAAGTATGAGGTGAGTCAGAAGATTAACCTGGAGGGTTATGTTGATTCAGATTGGGAAGGTAGTACCATCGATAGGAAGAGAACTTTAGGGTGTTGCTTCCGTATGGGATCAAGTGTGATCTCTTGGTTTACCAGGAAGAAATCCTACGTGGCACTGAGTACAGTTGAAGAAGAGTATGTCACAACTTGTTCAGCTAGTTGTGAGGCAGTATGGTTGAGGAAGCTACTGTCGAATTTATTTGATCTCCAGTTGGATGATACTTGTATATATTGCAAGAACAAAAATTGTGTGAAGTTATTGGAGAACCCAGTGTTCCATGACAGGTCGAAGCATATCGAGATCAAGTATCACTATATAAGGTATATGGTGCAGAGAGAAGCAGTGAATTTCCAATATGTTGTGATGGATGAACAGATAGCTGATGTGTTTATGAAGCCATTAGCCATAGTGAAGTTTGAGTACTTCAGGGAGAAGCTCGGTGTTCTCCAGATTGAGATTTTCCCAAGGGAAAGTGATGAGTTCATGAGCCATTTTGACATGGTGAGAGGATTGGTTGCTTCCATGGTTAGATATAAGAGCTGATCCATTTTGTTATGGTGAGAGGATTGGTTCCTTCGATGTTAGATATGAGTGTTGGATATTCTGATGTGACTGTAGGATTGGTTCCTACATGATCAGATATAAGGGCTATCACCATTCTTTGAATGGAGGTAACTGGTTAGTTACCAGGAAAAATCAGTCTAGGACTGAGGGCCATTCTAATATGACTATGAGATGTGTTCTCACATGATCAAATATGAGTGCATGGCCATTCTAATGTGATTGAGGGATGTGTTCCCACTTGATCAGATATAAGGGTTGTTGCCATTTTGTCATGGTGAGAGGATTGGTTCCTTCCATGTCAGATGTGAGTGATCACCATTCTGACTTAGGGTCAGATATAAGGGCTACTACCATTCTCTGAATGGAGGGACCTAGTCAGTTACTGGGAACCCTCAGTCTAGGATTGAGTGCCTTTCTGATGAGTCAAGGCCAAATGTAATTGCTATGCCTTTCCATAGATGATAGTAGTTGTATACTATCATGTTGGTGGATGTGAGTGTTGTGCCTTTCCATAGATGATAGTAGTTGTGTATAGTCATGTTGGTGGATGTGAGTGCGATGCCTTTCTGATGAGTCAAGGTCAGATGTGAGTGTTGTGCCTTTCTAACAAGTCAAGGTCAGATGTGAGTGTTGTTCCTTTCTGACGAGTCAAGGTCAGATGTGAGTGCTGATCCTTTTTCACAGATGATAGTAGTTGAGTACTATCATGGTGGTGAATGTAAGGGTTGTGAATTTATGACATGATGTTGGATTTTTTCCTCTCATGGTCAAATGTGAGTGCTGGCCATTCTAACTTAGGGTCAGGTATAATGGATAAATAAGACCTACAAGGAGGTAAGTCCTAAAACTAGCATGAAAAAGGGTTGGTTCTGTAGAACTTCCTGTGACGAGAAGAATCATGAGATAGCACCTATGATGATGACCCAATGATGATATAGATCGAGTGATGATTTAGATCCAGTTATGATGTCTTCGAGATGATCCGGATCAAGTGATGATGATCCAGATCTAGCAGTGATGATCCAGATCGAGTGATGATCCAGATCCAGTGATGATGTTCCCATGATGATCCAAATCGAGTGATGATCTAGATCTAGTGATGATGATTCAGATCCAGTGATGATCCAGATCCAGTGATGATGATCCATATCCAAGATGAAAATGACTTGAAGATGCATATGATGAGATGATCCAGAGAAGAAGACTAGTGCTGAAAAATTGTGTCGAGATAATACCTTCCTAGTTAAGAGGGAGTGTTGATGTATGTGTAACTTCAGAATGTATTCACTTGTATATTTTATGTATTGTACCCCAATGTTTATTTTGGGAAGTATCTTTAATGTAATTGAGTCATGTATTGCCCCGATGTTCCTATCGATAGGTTCTATAATGTAAACAAGTCATGTCAAGTCATTGTGGGTAACCCTCCTATTGATCAAGGGTTAAAGTCCCCACAATTCTAGGGCACTAGGGTTATTAGACTCTCCTAGAGAAGTCGGCCCTAGTAGGGTTTTGTTAAGTCAGGAATTAGTATAAATAGAGATCTAGCCTCTTTATTTAGAACACACTCACTCACACTCAGTTGTAGTGCATAGTTGAGGAAGAAGAAGACAATGGGGATAGAAATAAAGAGGCTACTACTGTCAGGAGATCATCTTACTATTTTTGGGTTTTACTTTTGGTGCTGATTCTATCTCTGAGGAAGTTGCGGGGTTTTCTCCATTTACGATTTCCCCGAGGAAAAACATTATGTTCATTGTCTCTTGTGTTTTATTGATGCACTTGTTATTCTCTCAGTTAAATATCCTAACATAATTCTAGCTTGAATGATAAAATTCTAACAAGTAACCTTGGTGACCTAGTGATTGAGTTAACAACTCAACAAAAGAATATAAACAGGGAGGCACCCTCTTTATTTGTCATACACTTCACTTGCTCTCTCATGGGAGATTTAGGAGAGAGAGGAAGAGATTTGCTGCAGACATATTGTTCTTGGGTTATGTTCTTGTCATCCTATATTTGTGATGGAACTATTCTGAGGAATTTTGCGGGGTTTTCTCCTTTATGGTTTCCCTAATGAAAATCTCCATGGCTTGTGTCTCTTGTGTATATTTGATGTATGATTGTGCTTGTTATTCTTTCATATAAATATCCTAAGTAAAATAACTTATAGAAAATACCATAGTATCAGAGCCACTCTACAAGAAGGAAGCGTGTATCCAAAATATAGCTACAATGGCATCTAATGGAAATTAGGTTTTCATGCTTGAAAAACTTAGAAGACTGAATTTAGTCATCTTAGAAATTTTGTTATGACGCATTATCGAACAAGTATCAGAAGAAGAAATGTTTACAAGAGGAATATGGAATATTGGTGTACCTTGTGTAAAACTTTCAGCCTCATATTCATTATACTTCAGGAGATATGATTCGTCTAAATCAGGGTTCCAGCGTCCTCCAGAATATAGTCATAAACATGTAACCTAGGGAGAATTTATATATCTTGGGATAGGAATATCAAGATGTGATTTCACAAGATGTTAATGGTAGGTAACGAGCTGTAGTTTCTGTGGTCCATGTTTTAGACCCATAATGTGAAACAATGACAAGTTTCATTTTGTACAAGTTCGTTATGATGAACAGTGCCCAAAACAGTCACCTTGGGAAACTCATCATAAGTCCCACTTGGAGAATCCATTTCTTCTATAAACTATGGGTTTGTAAAGAAGACATATCATTATATCTCAGTGCAAAGAGACTACAAGGAGTAGAAACTTTGGAGATACAGCAAAATCGATGTCATACCTTTCTGCGGAAGAAATTCGAAAACTAGGGCTTCCTATTATGGGAGCTTCCCACCACTGTTTTTCAGAAAAGGAGTATGTTGGACAACTCACCTTGAAGAGGCCCATATTTTTGTTTAATCAAAAATTTTAAATTCCATGTTTTGAAAATTAGGGTTTCTCTAACAAACCCTAGATCAGTCACCTCTAGAACAAGGTCGGACACCTCAAATCGGTAATATCTAAATATTTGATATTTCCATTTGAGGTTCTCATTTCAAAATGACTAATCACACTCACCTTGATGAAAATATTGGTGAAGCTAAAAAAATTATGAGTATGGAAGTATAGGACCTACTTGATCCTTTAAGAAAATGACTTGGATCAGTATTTCAATAAGAAAGTTTGTTATAGTTGATTTTACCACACATGGTAGATCACATATATATGGCCTTCCCTATCCATCTGCAGAGTCTTTGGACCCCATGGACTATTTTTGTACCTTTGATGTTTCCAAGATCATCCCTAAAAACACATGTTATTTGTTGTACGTGAATTTTAATCCGTTTTTTGCGTATACACACGGATATTACCCTTAAACCTATGTACATCGAGATGCGTGCAAAAGGCCAAATATTTTTGGATTTTTCCTTGATGTGGATCTGAGTCACTTGTCTCTTTGCCTTCCATATGCCTCAATATCACTCAGGTTTGACCTTCCATTACCCCACTAAATCACTATATAAGGAACCCTTTGGATACATTGAAGGGGAGGAATTGAAGAGCAAGCAAACTATAGTCCATTGTTGCCATAGCTTTCTTATACTTGAGTCTACATCCCTTTGTCCCTTGGAGAACTTTGTGTTCTTCCCAAGATTTCCTTTTCTTGTGACCTTCCTATTGAGTGATAGAGGATTGAAGTAGTGGAGGCCTAGGTGGAGGACTTAGTTTCTTCGGTTCATAGACATGCCGACAGAGGTTGTCACTCATGTAATCTCTGATTTATATTAATAGAAATATCTTTTCCTATCCAATGATGTGCATTTAAATGAATATTGAATACATGGATGCTTTTAATTGTTTATACATTATTGATTATATATGCTAGAGTAGGTCTAACACCATTATATAGCATGCTTGTCTTGTTTGTTGTTGTTGGGAGAGAAAATCGCTAACACAAGCGGGATTGGGATGTACATCAACTATCCAGAATAAGGTATGTTTCGAGATATTTTAGTGTTATATGTTTTATTTCTCTTGCATATTGGGAAGGGATTGATTTATGTAGTTTCTCTATATGTTGTGGTACACCCCAAGCCATAGGAAGTTTTCTCCGTAAAAGAATTGGCGACCATACTGGGGAGGTTCCTAGTCATTTCCTTTGGGTTTTTTTTTCGGCATTCAATGTTCTTGAATTGCTCTGATTTCTCTGTTTCTGAGTTGGGTATGGGGGCATGTTTTCCTAGAAGTGTCTTACAGGAGAAAATTTTGTCTCAGCTTGTCTGTTTGCCTTCTTTTTATCTCTTTTTATTCCTTTACACAGGGTTTTCTTTCACAGTCGCGTGTACAATCGGGTTTTCCATGAATAGTCACTTATATACATGGATTTACTGAGAACAGTTGTGTATACCCTGGTTTTGGCCTTTTGGGGAATATTAAGTGTTACTAGGTGAGTTTGGATGATTGGTGAGTCTTCTTGGATGCTTCTGGAGTTTGTATACATCCCTATTTCTGACCAGACACACCTTGTTAGTTTAAATTTTTGAAAATGTTCTTGTCATTTCATTTTCTATTTTTTGTTTTGGGATTAGTGCATTAGGTCTCTTTTGCCTTGGTGCTTTCCTTGAGGGATGTATGTTAGTGCTTGCAGAGTCTAAGGGTTGTAGAATTACACTTTTGCTTTTTTATCTCATTTAATTCGAAAATACTAAAAAATTGCTTTATGCATCATTATGCATTGTTTTCAATTTTCCTTAGCATGGTACTTGCATTAGGTTTGCTTGGAGAATATTAGTCAGATTTTCATATAGGAATGATTGCATATTCATTTGAAGGAAAAAATTTCACTTCATGCAGTAGCAGACCCTGTTCTTCATTTGACACAGTGCATTTGCATTGATTGTTAGGTGTGCATTTTACTTCTTGTTGTCTCATAACATCATTAGTTGCATGACCATTTTCCCTTTGAGTAATAAGCCAATTAAAATAAATGCATAATAAAATGAATTACACTCTTTTCTTTTATAAGATGCACCAACAAGACTAGGTTTAAGGGTCTTGGAATAGTTCATTGTGAGTAAATTCTCGAAGACCACTAAACGAAACATTTATGTGTATGTCCATGTGAGAGTGTGAAATTCCTTTATATAATTACTGTTCTTAGGATCCTCCTCTTAAAAGGGAGTTAAGCACAAGGCAGAGTGAGTGGTTATGATTGGGATGACCCCTGATTGTAACTGAGTAGCACCGGATATATTTCCAGGATTGGATTCGTATTTGGGGGATATTTCGAGAGTTTTGGGCTTTTCAACCCTGCCCATATAGTCAATACCTCCTGCAACTATCCCCCTGAGAATTGATTTTATTGAGGTGACCTTAGTTTTCTTACCTAGGTTATCGAGCAGGTACTTCGGAGAGGTTATTCTGCAGGTGTCCTGGTTAGGTAGGGGTCGGAAAGCATAGTCACTATATGCGTTGAAGCTAAGGGATACTATAATTGGTTACGAACCTCTGCTTATTGTGTATGGGAGTCTCAATCCTCTCCTAGGTGAGACATACCTGCTTCATTCAGGAGCTCATATATCATACCCTTGTTTGCTTGCAATTTGGATTTACATTTTATAGGTGGATGCTTTGTCCACGCTAGTTTGCCTAGGGTTTGCGTAATTAGATTGAGTCTTTTATTTTTTGAGTCATTGTGGATACGGGTGTGGAACCCCGCCATTCTTGCCATTTAGAAGGACTACTTCCTTCCACATCTCCTCCTCCTTTGGGAGAGGAAACTAGATAGTCCGGGTGGACTACTTCTCACTTTGATTCGGACACCATGGGAGATCATGAGGATGAGATTTCAGAGATTTCCTCTCCACCTCATGTGGTTGGGGAGGAAGATCCTACTAGCGCATATGATACATCACACGAACAACCATCATGATTTGGTTATGATCCCTCATTCATAGGTCATCACTACTGGTTTCCAAGCGACAAGACTCCCAATGAACCCACAAGCACTAGTCATGTTCATTATGGCATGCCTGATATCACAACACCCAATACGACACATCATGTCGATTGATAAATTGATCCTAGCACTACACCTGGGGGCACTCCTATTCCTTTCCATTTGGAGATATTTGGGAGCACTAGTCACATTAAACCTTCCATCCCTACGGTGGAAGCATCCTCACATGTCCATACTAGACCTAGTGTTAGTAATCCTATGTGGATAATAGAACTAAGATGAGTGAACATTGGGGACACCACTTACATTCCTTCACATGTCCCTTCATCCTCGAACCCTACTCCTTCGAATGCATTTTTTATGACCCTTCCTCCCCCTAATTCACGTGGTCCTTCGGGTCAGAATATTGCTACTAGTCATGTTCATGCTGGGACTGTTCACATGGTAGTATCTCAGAGTCAAGTACCTCCTGTTGTGTTGGGAGGTCATATCCTTGCTTCTGGAGCATCTCATGTTCCATCTCACGGAGTTCCCCAGATCTCAAACTATGTACCTTCTCATGGGACATCCCATGGAATACCTTATGGGGCTTCTCATGGACAGTCTTATGGACCGCGGTATGGATAGAACTATCAACCCTATGGGTACGAGTATCAAAAACCAGATTGCTCTTCCAATTATGGCTTTGTAGCACCACATAATCAAGGTACCCCACATCACAATGCTTCCATGCAGCCCTATACGGGTCAAATGGGAGGAGGTTATTATGGCCAAGGCCATGGTATTTATAAGAATCAGCCTTACATGAACAAGAACTATCAGGGAGCATGGCATAGACCGACTCAACCTCAAGTCCCTTTCTCGCGACATTAAACTTACCTGACTTGTCAATACTGATGAATGATCCGGTATCTCATGACCTGGCCTGGCTGGCTGTCCCTAGCGAGCTTCCTTCGCACATTCCCAACTTCGAGGGTAAGGCTAGAGAAGATCCTAGTCAGCATGTCACCTATTTTCACCTTTGGTGCTCTTCCAATTCCTTACATGACGATTCAATCCGTTTGAGGCTATTTCAACTCACCCTCATGGGGCCTGCGGTGCAATGGTATATAGAGTAACCAAGGGGGGATACGCTTTATTTGATGACCTTTCCATGACTTTCCTCAACCACTTTCAACTACCCATACATTACAATGTCAGTACCAAACTCTTGTCAACCTTCCGGTAAGATAAAGCCACATACATTTCGGATCACATTCAAGAGTGGCGTAGACAAAAGCGATTGATTAAAGCCTTCATACCACCGTAATTTCTCCTTGAATGGTTCCTCAAATCGTTGTTACCTTATATCGCAAATGATGTTTCTAAATCTGGAGTTCAAAACAAGAAAAAAACAATCTTTAGGGAACAAGAGTTGGATTTGATCTACGTTCAATCTGGACTTTTATATGAGATTATACCTAACGCTCTGCGATCTAGTTTCGATCCCAAGGTCAAACCTGGATGACATGCTAATGGCATTGTGGGCTCTACAAGTACCAAACCTGTAGATTCGGTTGTGAAACAAGTGAGCCAATTGTCAATTGACCAGTGTGCATCAGGACAAGCCATGGCTTTGTCTCAACCTACCGAATTGGTGACTGTACTTTCCATGCAATCGTTAGACCCGAAGGGAAACTAGTAGCCTAGAAGGAATAAGAAAAAAGGGAAGAATAACCATAAGGGTGGGAATAAGAACGAAAATGATAATAATAATGACAAGAATGCTCGTAATGCTGGGGGGACAAGCAGACTAAATGTAAGGAAAATTTTCCTTGTAATTTGTGTAAGGATGACCACCTCACTCACTTGTGCCCTCATATGGAAGATTCCTCATGGTTAATAGCACATGGCCCAGCTGTGTTAACAAATCCTTTACCCAACAATCAAAATATGAACTCAAGGACCATTGATCCTAATTGCACATTGGGTGGAAATCAAAATCCGCTAGAATCCAATAGTGGTCATGGATGCATCAACATGATGAGTGCTGCTAATGTTGTGACTTGTAAAAAATATTATGGTTCATCACAACCATACCTTGGGAAAGAACCCTCTCCACCTAAGAACCCTTTGCATATTTAAAAACCTACAGATAGACCTAAATCTCTGCCTCGCATTCCTAAGGGATTTCTAAATCATTCAGGGCACAATCCTAATGCCCGAGCCACCCAGAACTATTCAGTTGTCAAGGATTTGGGTGAGACTCCTTGCGTGATGTCCGCGCTTGAAGTGCTTCAAACTTGTCCTCCGCAGAGGAAGGATTTGTTGTCCGCTCTTGGGGTTAGTGATGATAGCTTTTCTTCCATTATCAAATTTGAAACCATGGGAGTACAACCTCGCTTGCCTTACTACGTGTCTCTTTTGATTCATGTAGAGTGTCTTAATAAGACCGTCAAACACACTGTCATTGATGAAGGTGATTCTTCTTCTGTGATGTCTTTGTCATGTTGGAAGGGCTTAGGTTCTCCTGAATTGTCTCAATCCACTACCATGTTGACAAATTTCGATGGTAAATCATTTCAGCTGCACAAAATTATTCCTTCTTTAAAATTTCAATTAGGAGGGAAGACCATTGCGATCGAGGTCAAGGTGGTTGATGCACCCCTTGACTACAATCTTTTAATGGGTCAGAATTGGATGTATAGTATGCAAGTCATAGATTCCTCCCTCTTTCAAGTGATATGCTTTCTGTTTAATGCGAATATTGTTACGATTGATCAAATCTCATTCCAAAATCCATGTGTCAATGTATCACCACGAGCTTCTATCCTGATTATTGATCACTTTCAACCGACAACTAGGAGTGTTGGCGTGGGTATGTATCCTTCTCTTATGGGAACCTTTAGTTGTCCCGCGCCCATGCTTATGATTGGGTCTATTTTTGGTGGGGCGACATCCTCGTTGAATTCAGTGTATTTTCACACTACCCCTATGGAGGACCCTTGGATCATTCCCTCACCGAGTTCTTTGGTTGGACCTATTGAAATGAATGTGCCATTTCCTGCAACAATGATAGCATATCAAGCGAATCTTGATCAATTTGCAGATACTATTCCTTCCTCTTCATGGATGGAGGAGGAGGACCCATATGTGATTCCTGCATGGGCAGTTGAGTCATCTCACGCACATGATTTCCTTGACGATGTTTTTCCGTTGGATGAAGCCATTATTGAGGCCATGTCTAGGGTTGAGCCACCTTGGGAATATTTGCATCATTGATCATATTTTCTTCCTAATCTCGACTGTGTGGAGTGTGATGAATTTAGGGATATTCTTACTGAGAAAATTGGTAGGCCCGTGCTTCCATCTAGCTCTCTTGGTCAGATGGCTGATGGGAACATGGAAAATTTATCACCAACTATTCCTATCAATATTTCTCGCGATCCTATCAAGGTTGAGAATGTCTACATTGGGGAATATTGTTCCCCTAGTGAGATCAAGGAGTATACTGCGTTGTTTAAATATTTTCATGAAATATTTACATGGTCATACAAGGAGATGCCAGGTATTGACCCTCGTATTGTCAAACATGAGATCAAAACCTATCCGGATGCGAAACCGGTTAGACAATGTTTGTGTGCTGTGAATCCTAGATAAGTACCCACCATTAAGCCAGAGATAGATAAAAATTTTGAAAGTTGGTTTTATCTATCCCGTTCCCTTGATGGAGTGGGTTTCAAATCCCATTCCGGTGGATAAGAAGCAGGGAGCGATCCATATATGCACTGATTTTCGTGACTTAAATCACGCATGTCCTAAGGATAATTTCCCCACACCATTTATTGATCATATTTTGGATGAGTGTGGCAGGAGTGAGGTATTTTCCTTTATGGACAGTTTTTCCGAATATAATCAGATTCTGATTCATCTTGAGGATCAGCATAAGACCGCATTTATTTGTCCTTGGGGTACTTTTTCATATCGAAAGATGCCTTTCGGCCTTAAAAACATCGGAGCTACATTTTAGCGAGCTATGACCTTAATTTTTCATGATCTAAAAACGATTATCGAAGTGTATTGGATGATATCGCTGCTCACTCTCATCTGAGGGTGCGTAATCCATATCATTTGAGATTAGTATTCGAAATATGCCATCATTAATAGGTTCATTTAAATCCTCACAAGTGCATCTTTTACATGACTGTTGGTCGCTTGCTGGGATTCATCGTCTCCAAGGAGGGTATAAGAGTCGATCCCTTAAAGGTTGAGTCAATAATTCAATTGTCTCCCCCATGTAATATTAGACATCTTCAATGTTTGCAAGGCATGGCAAACTTATTGCAGAGATTTGTGGTTAATTTTTCCAATTTGACTAAAGGCTTTATGTGTCTTTAGAAGAAGGAAACTCATTTTTACAGGGATGAGTGAGCTTAGGAGTCCTTTGATTCTCTTAAGTGAGCCTTGTAATAGCCCCCATGCTTAGTCCGCCTGACTATAGCCGTGATTTCTTGATTTATGTGGCCACGTCCATGGAGATGGTTGCTATGGTTTTGGATCAGGAATATGAGGAGCTCCATGAGCATGTCATATATTATTTGAGCTGTAACCTTATTGATGTAGAAACTTGTTATTCCCATGTGGAGAAGCTTTCCTTATCCACCATTCATGCAGTCCAACATTTGAGGCATTACATTCTTCTTCGCCAAACTTTGGTTGTAGCTCATATCAATCCATTTCAGTTCGTCCTCACTATAAGGATGATATGGGGAAAATACAATAAATGGATTGTCAGTTTGTAAGAGTTTGATCTCGATTTCGTTTCAGTGAAATCAAAGAAATATTTGATCTTTTTGGAGCTCATATCCAATTTTCCATGTTTGGAGGAGGAGGAAGTTTATGAGGATATGTTTTTCGATGAGAACATTTTCCTTATCTCAACTTTGGACCCATGGTACGGGGATATCATTGTATGTTTGCAAACATTGAAGGTCCCTACTCACCTTTCACGGGATGAGTGACGACGATTACATCATGTAGCTAATAATTACCTTATAGTGGATAACACTTTGTACCGTCGTGGGGTAGATTCCATTTTGCATCGTTGTTTAACCCATGATGAGGCTAAGGTTGTGCTGAATGATTGCCACAGAGGGGCGTGTGGTGGTCATTTATCTGGGCTTTCTAGAGCCCAAAAAATATTGAGAGCAGGATATTTTTGGTCATCCATATTCAAATATTGCGTTAATGCAGTCAATAAGTGCCACCCTTGCTAGGTGTTTTCACGCAATATGCGCTCACATCCATCCCCATTACATCCTATTGTCACCACTGGTCCCTTCACCAAGTGGGGGCTTGAATTTATGGATTGCAACCCAGCTTCAACTGGGGGGCATCATCACATTATAGTGGTTGTCGATTATTTCATGAAATGGGTAGAGGCTATGCCCACAATTAAATCCTACGGTGAGATAGTCGTGCATTTCGTGTTCAACCAGATTATTGCCTGGTTTGGTATTCTGAAATAGCTTGTCACTGACCATGGTAGGCACTTTCAGAATAAAATGATGGAAGAGCTGGATGCCAAGTTAGGGTATAAGAAGGAACATTCATCTTCTTATTACCCTCAGGTGAATGGACAGGTTGAAGCAATGAATAAATCACTTAAGTCTATTCACTAGTGAACCATCGCACAAAGCAATACTAATTGGCATATTATGTTGTATCCTAATTTGTGGGCCTATAGAACTGTGGTTAAGACTACCACCGGTTTCTCTCCATATCAGCTTGTGCATGGGGTGGAGTTAGTTTTACCAGTTGAATGCGAAATCTCTTCTCTGAATCTAGCTGTAGATATTTTACCAGACACTTCTGCATTGGAAGAACGTTTGGTCCACTTAGAGCAGTGTCGAGATGCCTTAGTGGCTCTTGAGGTTAACAAGCGTCACGTTAAGTTCCAATATGATAAGTTTGTCCATCCGAGGAGGTTTAATAAAGGGGACTTGGTCCTTTTTTGGGATCAAGCTATGGAACCCTTGGGGGAAGGGAAATTTAATCCCATGTGGCATGGTTATTATGTGGTTAAATAGGTCTTAGAGAAAGGCATTTATGATCTAGTCGATTATGAAGGGACGGCCTTGGTGGAGCCTGGAAATGGGCTCTATCTCAAAAAGTACTACGCATGATCTTTAGCCAGGGCTAATTGTTGTATATTATTGTACATTTTTTCCATTGCATAGTTAGGTTTTCTTATGGTGATCGGGTTTGTTGATTAGAGTTCATCTCTTATAGAAGATGTTGATGGAGTCTTTCGTTTACATAGGATTTGTTGATGGTGATAGCCGCCACAATCAAAATTCATCTTCGGCTTCTTGGGTGATTTATGCTCCTACGGGTCAAGTATTGTCTTCAGGAGGCGTATGTTTACGGCCTTCTTCAAACAATGTTTCTGAATACAATGTCGTTATTGAGTTATTGCATGATGTCATTTCACATGGTGTTCATTCTCTTGAGTTACATCTTGATTCGCAGTTAGTGGTTTCATAGCTTAATGACTTGTATCGTATTAGGGATCCAAAATTATTACAAAGATTCTGACGCGTGAGATTGCTAGAACAACTATTTGAGAGTATACAATACATTCATGTTCCAAGATTTTTTAATCAAGTTGCTGACTCACATGCTAACTATGTTTTAGATTGGCATTTGTTTCATAGACCATAAGCATATCACAAACATACATTTTTTCACACATGTAAATATAAATAAAATCGATCATCATAAAAGTTTTTTTATTAATATCCAAAAAGTGGCATCATAATACATGAGTGTCATACAAAATTGGGGCTTCCGAGCCACCAAAATATAATACACGTTCGTACAAAAATGAACACACTTAGGTCTCTAAGCCTAAGGAGGAGGTAGGTTTTGGTCATGATATAGCACTACAGCTCTAGCTAGCCATCGAAAGAGTCGAACCCATGCTTGTGGAACACCAACCACCTGACACTGCATGGCCTCAGGCAATTCCTTGACTTGCACCATGGGTACCCTGTGTGCCAAGCGTATGAAGTTCGTGTGAATGCTTTGGAGTATCCGCTCCGCATCCGTACCCATGATATCATCTCCTCTTCCCCTCTATTGATGACGAGGAAAGCCTTATGGCCATCGTGGTCCTACATCTACATACAGATGATAGATTGTCACTAAGTGTCATCACACAAACAATATGTCTTTTGAGTCAATATATCAAAAAACACAAAAAATTTGAATAATTCATAAACTTAAAAAGCGGGTTTGGGATTCATTACTTATGTCTCCATAAGCTGCTCCTGGTGGTAGCGGCATATCTGGATCTCCACAGAATTCTATCCTTGCATAGGGGTAGTCATCTATGGTGACGATCTGTCTCCACCACCATGAAAAGAATTTTGCTGGGTAGGGGTTAGCCACCCTACCTCTGCCCAGTCTGCGCATAACATTTTCCCAACGTCATTGGGTTGGATCTCAAACTCTTTGTGGAACAATGTCCACTCTAGGGCTTAGCCCTGGTACCCGCTCAAAGAAGAACATGCTCAGTATGTTGTCGACCCCAAATTTTCATACCCTTCCCATCTTGCAGTCATTGAGCTGTTGTTTCATGTTGCTCAATAGTGTCATGCTCTATTCATACACTGTATGTCTCATACAATCCACCACATAGAACATCATTGGCCACAAGGCCTGGTGGAGTGAAGCTAGCCCCTCAATCCTACCTAATGCCAATAGTATGGCCTTTAGTCCTAGAATCTGTATAGAGTTTGTCTGGATTTGAATCCCAACCTTTTTCATATCTGGAAAGAAGTACATAGATATGTAATTGTCAATAGTCAACCTACCTCCTGGACCACGAGATCGGAGATTCACCATCTCTCCTCGTCGTTACAAAACAGTAATAAAGTATATGTCTTCAACCTCAATGTTGAGCGACATCCCGTCAATATGAAATGTATCAAAGTCTGGATCCCAGTTATCCACTAGTAGCTGGAGTAGTCTTGGTTTGGCCCTCAAGCTACCAAGACACCAAAACTTGTATAAACCACATGCCCATAATTCTTGTTGAGCCATAAGATCACCTTGCACGGCCTCCTCCACATCATCATTCTCTCTTTCCCTCCACTCTAACACCATCCTACACAAAAAACCAAAATTTTGATCAGTTATTGCCTTTGAAAATCTTGTTTGCGGCCCTATATGCGACTGTTCTCAAAACACCCGTGTATGTACGCGGGTTTGGGTGTTTTTTCCACATATGGTGAAACCTATACATGGAAAAAACCCCAATTTCCGTGTGGGCCGAAACACACAATTATGGATGGCTTAAAAAATTAATTGGACCATGAAAGTTCAAAAAAATTGCATGAAATAGAAAGAGAAGGACATGAGAATCTACCTGGATCATACGGGGAGAGATTCTGCCAGACGATGCTCCCAGAATTTGCTTCAAAAGTTATGAGCTTAAATACACTATGTTGGGTAAAAATTTCAAATGATATGAAAATTTTTAATTTTTTTACTATTTATAGAAAAAATTTGAAAATTTTACCCACTTTCTATTGTTTTTTACCATTTTGGACCGTTTGAACTAATTTGATGATGTAGGATTCTGTTTTGAGTGTGGTTTGAGCGTGGCTTTGATCCATTTATTCCTATTATAGGTATGATGTCTAAATTTGCATATAGGTTAGGTTTCACATCTGTTTTCATTTTGCATGACCTTATGACCATTTCATTTTAACCTTAGGTACGAACCCATTCCATCTTGTCATGGAACCTTCTTCCTGCTTTTAGAAGTGACATGTTGTGAATGGTATAGCTTTACCATACATGGGTACCCTAGTTAGATCATGTTTTGAATTTGGTGCCCATGCCGACATTTTTCCTGTAGGGTGCGGGAGTTCTTTGTATAGTACCACCATGACTTTGAACAAGAGCTTCATAATCCTCTTGACCTTTATGCTGGCCTTTTTCCCCGTGACTCCCTTGTATATGTCAAGTTGTAATTGAATTATCATGAGTTTTTCCTGCCTTTCTGAGCCTTATGCTAGCTTCCCTGACTTTGATTATCAGCCATATATCCCGATCTTGTCTCATGTCTAGCCAAGCAGAGCTATTTTATATATATTTTGCAGCTCGATTGCCCATTTTTTTACAGGGAGGGGACTTTCCCCCAAGTGTCATTATCCTGCACATGTTTCCCTACATTGAGCATAGGTATGTTCCACTACTTGGAACTAGTTTTTTTCCCCTTTGACACTCGTCTCCTCCTAGATTTGTAACTATAAAGAACTTTTATTCTTTTTCAAGATTTTCAAAATATATGAAAAAGTTCAAAAAAAATCAAAAAACCAAAAAGTTGGACAAGAAAAGATGTTATCTTTGGCAGCAGTCGAGTAGTGTCACCTTCTAATAAAGCACCGTATATCACATCCATTGGTTGGGTTAGTAGTTTGACTTTAGGAGCTATATTTGTATCTCTTATTTTACCTCCATCGACTGGTTAAGCTTCCAATCCCTATGGAGCCTCTATCGATGCCTCATGTGTTGCAGAGATGTCCCAGTTTTGTATATTGAGTCTATGCTTCCTACATTCAGTCACCATTTTCCTTTATGCTCTTGGTCGAAGGAAGTTGAAGCCTGAGTCGGCTATTCCTCAGTTTTCTTGACTTTGCATGTCAGCCACTCCCAGTACTATTACTGGTTCGTGCACATCTTGTTCAAGTCCTTCCACATTATACAATGTTGTTGAGTACATCATGTTGGTTGATGGGGGATGCCTTTATTCACTCCTTCCAGTGGATTCCATCCCATCGAATTTACATCATTTATTCTAGGATAGGAGTCTAGAGTCATTTGAGTGCCTTGAGACTTACAGTCACCAGTGGTAGGTTTTCTCGCCATCGACAGTTTTGGGAATACATCAATGTCCCCTGATCAATGGATTCTTTCAAGTGTTCAACCTAAACACATTTATTTGCACTTGTTAGATTGCACTCTAGTACCTTGATTTCCATTTTCATTATCGGTGGGTGATCTCACATCTGTTAACGGTATACAACAATGACCGGTAATCAGACGATGGACTACTATGTTCGACCTCGACATCTTTATTCACATAGGAGGACATGTACTCATAGTGGTTTGTGTAGAAGAATTTCTAGATTGGTGGCATTTCTTATATGCTACCTCCTTGATCGTGCCAGTGTTCATGAGATTTTATCTCTCGTGACTTGATTCCAGTGTATGTCAAATATCTTCAGCCATTATGGAGATCTTGATCCATGGTATATCTTCAAATTTCATGGAGATATTAGTCCTTTGTATATCTTCATCATGGAGATTGTGATCTATTGTATATTGTATGTGGCGATGACCACACATGTCATAGTTTGTATATCATGCCTATTCATGGCCATTGTACTCTTATGTATCCAGGACTGCTATATGTATTTGTAACCATGTGCAAAGTTTGATTATTGTATTATACTATTGGATGTCTAGTTCTTCCATTTGGTTCTTCATCACTCCACTTCTAGGATGGACTTATAATGTATTTCCTCCATCGTATTACCCCTCTGACCTCACACATTATGGGGAATCTGTTATAGATGATTTTACCACACATGATAGATCACATATATATGGCCTTCCCTATCCTTCTGCAGAATATTTGGACCCCATGGACTATTTTTGTACCTTTGATGTTTCCAATATCATCCCTAAAACCACATGTTATTTTTTGTACGCGACTTTTAATCCCTTTTCCACCTATACACATGGATATTACCCTTAAACCCGCATACATCAGGATGTGTGCAAAAGGCCAAATATTTTTGGAGTTTTCCTTGATGTGGACCCAAGTCACTTGAATCTTGGCCTTCCATATGCCTCGAGGTCACTTAGATTTGACCTTCCATTACCCCATTGAAGCACTATATAAGGAACCCTTTGGATACATTGAATGAGAGGAATTGAAGAGCAAGAAAACTATAGTCCACTGTTGTCGTAGCTTGATTATACTTGAGTTCACATCCCTTTGTCCCTTGGAGCACTTTGTGTGCTTCCCAAGATTTCCTTTACTTGTGAGCCTTCTATTGAGAGATGAAGGATTGAATTGGTGGAGGAATCAGTTTCTTCGGTTCGCAGATGTGCCGACAAAGGTTGTCACTCATGTAATCTCTAATTTATATTAATACAAATATCTTTTCCTGTCCAATGATGTGCATTTAAATTAAGATTGAATACATGGATGATTTTAGTTGTTTATACATTATTGATTATATATGCTAGATTAGGTCTAACACCATTATATAGCATGCTTTCCTTGTTTTCTATTGTTGAGAGAGCAAATTGCTAACACAAGCAGGATTGGAAAAAGCTCAACAGGGATCTACATCAACCATCTAGAATAACGTATGTTTCGAGATCTTTTAGTGTTAGATTTTTTTATTTCTCTTGCATATTGGGAAGGGATTGATTTCTGCGGTTTCTTTGTCTGTTGTGGTACACCCCAAGCCATAGGAATTTTTCTCCGTAACAAACTTCTAAGAGCCTGAGGGATCTGATGCTAAGGCCAGAGCTAAGAGAATCATTGCATATTCTATTAAGGATCATCTCATCCCTCATGTGTCATCATTGAATTGCACATGATGGGTAACAAGTCAGTTATGTTTAAAACATTTCGTTGCTACTAATCTAGATGGAAACCTCTTTGTTGACATATTAGGAGTAGTACACACTCTTAATAATAATGGGGTAGAAGTCATATAGAAGTTATTTTTATTGTACGGGCTATGGACTAATGTTGTAGCATTGGCCAATATAGTTTCATGACTATGTGACATATATTTGTCACTATTAATATGTTTTGGAAATTATGAGATGTTTCTATTCATGCAAATGAACTGGACTTGTATATAATTCTGAACAACAAGTAACAACAGTTCAGAAGAGGAACGTGAAGCTTGCTGGTTCAAAGACATTGTGGTGAAAAGATAGATCTTCATAAGAATGTAAAGAGAATGGTAGATCTACCTCAAGAGAAGAATACCATCTTGGGCATGAGAAATCATCCAAGATGAAGAATAGTATGACGATACTTCCAAAGAAATCAAGAGGCCTCGGACATACTCCAGTTATGTGACACTATTGAGCAACATCATTGATGCAAATACTTCCAGCTACGAAGAAGTAGCCAAGAAGAAAGGGAAGGAGACTATGATCAAATAGTGATAGTTGATCAAGAGAAATGATGTCTAGGATGTGGTGTTGAGACCTAAAGGGAAGTACGTAGTGTCTTCCATATGGATCTACAAGATCTAGGATGCAGTAGATGATAGCACTGAGGGATCCAAGGAAAGAGTCATAGCATGAGGATTGTCACAAAAATAAGTCTTAGGATACGAGGAAAAATTTGTACCAGTTGAGAGGTACACTTCCAATAGATTCCTATCTGCAGGTATGATATCGGAGAGACACCAGTTGGATATCAAGAAAACATTCTTGAATGGTGTAGTAGAGGAGGAAGTGTACATAGAAAAGCCACTAGGAGTTGAGACACATGGAAGGCAGAATCATGTGTGCAAATTAAATAATTCCTTGTACAAGATCAGAAGGAACCCATGGGATAACACATATAGTTATATGAGGATCTTGAATCTCACCTAGAGTGACTAAGATCGTAACCTTTTCTACAAGGTTGACGATGAAAGCCTATAGAGGATGACAAGCTCATAGATGGGTGTGAGAGGAACTTTTTAAGAAAGTTTAAGATAGAGGATCTTGGTATCCAGTGACATTAAATGGATATACATAGAATATCAGTAGCATAGAAAGCTACTTATCACTCCAATACAAAATGTTTCGATACATAGAGTACAAAATGAAGAGGGAGGATGATACTTCACTTCAAAGGGAGTGAGTGCAAAAGATCCTCAAGTTCAACGCGATAGATAAGGATGGAAAAATTACTTATGAGCCTAGTCTTTACTGAGATTAAAGTGGATTCCAACCTTTACATCAAGGTTGAAGGAGGAATACCACTAATGCTACTGCTATATATCGATGACATGTTCTTCATGGGAGAAGAGGAACTCATTCAAGATGCAAGGAAGATACTTGCTACAGAGTTTGAGATGAAATACCTAGGGATGATGCACTACTTCTTAGGTATGGAGGTGTGGAAGAATGCAGTTGGGAGTGTCAATGGTAAAGGAAAGTATGCAGTGGATATTCTGAATAACTTTAGAGTACTAGAATGTAAGGCGATAGCCACACCTATGGAATCAAACTTGAATCTAATGTGTGATGATTTATTATATTCAATTGATTCCATGATGTATCATCGGATGATTGGCTCACTAGTGTATCTGATGAATATGAGACCAAACATATGATTTGTTGTGAACTCCCTGCCATTTCCTAACGTATCTAAGACATGCTCACCCGGTTGCAAAGAATGTAGTGAGGTATCTGAAGGGTATAGTTGAGTATGGGATAAAGTATGATACGAATCATAAGACTAACCTGCACAGTTATGTTTATTCGGATTGGGAAGGAAACACCACTGGGAATAAGAGCACTTTGGGTTGTTTATTTAGTTTGAGATCTAGTATGGTCTACTGGTTTGGAAGGATGCAGTCTCGCATGGTGCTAAGTATAGCCCAGGAAGAATATGTTGCTACTTGCTTGGGTATTTGTTAGAGAGAGGCATTGAAGCTCCAGTATGTGATCCATATCGAGGCCCCTTGAAAGAGGGAGTGATGAATCATAGCATAGCTAGTGATAGTTATCCGAGTGTAAAATTCCTGGTGAAGTTTGTAGGTTATTCAAATGTAATCAATCCTATAGGTTATCCTCGAATGTAATCAGTCCTAGAGAAGCTCGCAGGTTATCCTTTGATGTAATCAGTCCTGATGTGATTCTATGCTATAAATATCCAAAGTGAATCTCGAGTACTTCAGAGAAAGGCATGGCATGTTACAGAATGACACTTCTAGCATAGCTAGAGAAGACCTAGGTTGTCTCAGAGTAACCTCCTGGAGAATCTCATAGGTTGATCATACATAATTATTCTTGTAGGTTATGATTGCATAAGTCCTAATGAAGCTCGTAGGTTATCCTTGGATGTAATCAATCCTAATTTGTTCTATGCTAGAAATAGCTGATGCATGCTATCTCACATGGGAAATGAGACAAGTTTTCGGAGAAGGAAAAATCCTAGTGTAGCAGGCTGCTTGGATGTAATCAATCCTGTGATGGGTTATCTGAGTGTAAAGAATAATTATTGTAGTGGTATGTAGGTTATTCAGATGTAATACACCCCATGGGTTTCCTGAGTGTAAAGAATGAGCCCTTGCGTGGTACGCAGGTTACTCGAACGCAATAGGCCCCAAAGGTTATCTAAATAGAAAATATCCTAGACATAGATTGTTTAGATGTAATCCCTTGAGGTTGACTGGAAGCGCATAAAAGATCCTAGTATAGCAGGTTTTGGGTTCGTAATTCATCCTTACATATAAATGATATATATGCATTCCCATGTGAGATGATAAGGTCTTGAAGCACAAGGAGGTGCACCTAGGCAGTTCTACTTATAGAACACAGGTTGACCATGCAGATACATAATGCATTGAGTTGTTCTCCTTAAAGGTTATCACATAGTGGTAGATGCAGGATTGTCTTGGTGACATCCTAACATGTTGCTATGTTGATAGAATGAAGATGTTCTGCATCTGGGCTTGGATCTGTGTGCTTTTATTTTTTGTTTTATGCAGGACAAAATAGATGATCTAGATACGAAAAGACAAAGATAGGAAACATAAGTTATTGTTGTTGCAATGTAAAGAAGCTCTTGGATGGTACCTACGCGATGACGACGAGTTGATGGTAAGAAATGCAAGTTATTGTAATGGAAATGTAAAGAGGGTCCTGGGTTGTATCTACACGATGATCTAATACGACAAGAAGATAGTAGGAGACATAGGTTGTTACAGTGGAAATGTAAAGAATGGTCATACTATATACCTGTGCAGTGGCTTGCTCGTGGATATGACTACGACCTATATTTTTTCTAGGCCTACATCTGGCATGAAAAAGGGTTGTCTCTATAGAAAATTCCTATGACGAATAGATGCAATAGATTGGACAAGAGGAGGACAATGGCAGCCATTAGATGAAATTTCAACTCAAAATGGGTCTCCTAAAGTGAACTAATAAAATAATAGTTAAAATAATAAAATAATATTTATTAATTTTGGAGGAAGAAAAGAAAAAAACTACTTTTTTGTTTGTATTTTTGACATATCTCCTCATGTTTTTACTCAAATTTTGACCGGGAGAGCTCGTTGGATGTGGAATTAAATTCTGCATCCAACAAGTACCCACTGGGCATACTTTTCACAGACCCCGCTACCCCAAAAAAAAGAAATACCTGAAAAAATGGAATGATGACATCATCATTCCATTTTTCAGGTATTTCTTGTTTTTGGGGTAGCGAGGTCCGTCAAAAGTATGCCCAGTGGGTACTCGTTGGATTCAGAATTTAATTCCACATCCAACAAGCTCTCTTGATCGAAATTTGAGTAAAAACATGGGGAGATATGTCAAAAATACAAATAAAAAAAGTAGTTTTTTTATGATACCTATCCCCAAATTTATATTAAAAAAGTTTTTAAGACCTATACGGTATTTCAAATTTAAATAAAATTCATTGGCTAACACATGATGACATGGAATTTGAATAAAAGTTAAAAGGCCCATTTTGAGTTGAAATTTCCTCTAATGATTGACGATGATGACTCAGTGTCAATGACGAGATGTGTTGATGACTATGATGAGAGAATACCTTCCTAGTTAAGAAGGAGTGATGCTATAATTGTAATTTCATAATACATTCTAATGTATATTACTATTGTATATTTTTGTACCCCCATCAGGGATGTGTGTTCCTCCTTTGGGGATGTCATCATTATGTATGGTCACTAAGGTAAACCCTCTGTTGTAAGTCAGGGAAATAGTCCCTAGGTTAAATAAAGTAAAATGTATTTATGTGTATTCTTAGGTAGTTCATCCCCATAAGAAACCTAGGAGACCTCGTGGTTGAGTTAAGAACTCAACGGAAGAATATAAATAGGGAGGCACCCTCCTAATTTGTCATACACTTCACTTTCTCTCTCATGTACGATTTAGGAGAGAGAGGAACAGCAGGGACAAATATTTGTTGCAGACATATTGTTCTTGGGTTATTATCTTGTCATCTTATCTTTGTGACGAAACTATTCCAAGGAATATTGTGGGGTTTTCTCCTTTATGCTTTCCCCGATGAAAATATATGTGTCTTGTGTATCTTCTGTATCTTTGATGTACTGATGTGATTTTTATTCTTTTAGAAAAACTAACACATTGTTGTCATTATGCAATGTTGTAATTGTGAATTGTTCTCAAATTTATAACTGATCATATCTGCATGCAATCGTAAAATATATCAAAAATTTGGAACATTACACATAGAAACATTCTTGGACACACATGTATGATCACACATAAGACTAAACTATGAATATCTCAATAGCCAATATGAAATATTTTTTATATCATGAAAGTTATAATAACAAAATAGAAGGCAATTAGATGGACTCTCAATGTACATGTATAAAAAAAAACATTGATGTACATGAAAAAAAAAGTACATATTCCCTAAACCGCACCCCTAAACTATATCTTCCTCTTGTACATAAAAGTACATATTTCTCCAGGGCTAACACGTCAAAACCTCTAATTTCCTTTTATTTTTTCGTGACTCTGATGTTTGTTGCCTCTATCCATGACCAATGCGCATCTCTAGCAACTGGAAAGCAAGGATAGTATTTCTTGATGAGGTAACTGAAGTAATATTGTCCAACACTAACAAAGATTTAAAATTTAAAATACGACTCAATTGTACATAAAACAAACACTCATAGAATCTATATGTTGTATATATGCCTCTAGTGTCCTCTTCCTTGCATAGAGTCTCTTTGCAATGCTTCTTTGCGAATGAAAAAAAAACTATGTCAATTATATCAACAATTATTAACATGTACATGCATGAGAAAGTACTAGCGAGTTATGTAAATAATGAACATATCACCGAAAAAATACATTCTAGGGCATGGCACTGGGTTTCTTCATTAGCAAGATGAGCTATAGGTTGAACATCAACCTCAGTCGCATGCACTAATGGACCATGGTGTGGCTACATAACCAAATGCTAAAATATTTAGACATCGTACATGTCCATACATAATACAAATGAACTGTACAAGTACAAATATTCAAGTGTTACCTCTGTGTGAATTATCCCCATTGTAGATGTAGCATTAACTACAACATCAAAAATCCCTCAAAGTTCTTGCTTGAAGGACTCTACATCCTAATGTTGTAAACATGTGAAAATAACATTAATAAAAACTAGTTGTGAAGTTAATTGCAAGCTAACCAACATCTTCCATTAGAGGCTATGTGTACATTACCGTTGAATTAGTAGGTTCATCGTCCTGGAAACCCACTCTTTTTATGGAAGAGGGTCGTTTGGTGTACACAACATAATTATCTATGTTTTAACTACAGGGAGATCCAAACCAAAGAGGTGGTGCAATTATTTGCATTGATGTTTATAGTCATAAAATGTTACCATAGTTAGACATGGACATGAACAGATGGAATAATTTGTACTGAAAAACTAACATGTTGTAATATACTTACCCCTACCTAGGACATATATCCCCCATGGGAGGGATCGACGGATCACATACTCCATGACACTAAAGCATTGGTTTCAAATTCTTGTTGAAAAGTTTCTTCATTAGAGGAGCCACCCTTCCTTCAATACATGGAGAAGATTCAAAGAGGAATGTGCAACATTGAAGGTAATTTCATGTCTTTGCTTTTTGATAGAAATAATTTGGTTTAGATTAATGAATGTTTACATGAAGAATACTTGAATAAAAATGAGGATACTCATAATCTCAAAATTCAAAATGAGCAACTTCTTGAGAGGTTGCAAGATACTTGTTCTTCCTCCTATGTTTCATATTGTAATAGGATAGAATTCTTGGAGGTTTCTCATGACATGAGGGATCATGAGAAACATGGAAAATTGCAGGCTCTTTATTTGTTTGAATATTAGCTTGATGAGAGCCAATCACTAGTTGTGGTGGAAGAGGATCTAGAGTTGCCTCTTGAAGATGGATGCACACTTTTTGAAGAAGTGCATGATTCCACTACCTTGGAACCAAACCATGAGGAATTTTTTTCATTTTTAAAGTAGGTGCACACTCCTACCCCTATGGATCCTTTGCATGATTACAATTTTTCACTTTTTTATGATTTGGGTAAGCTGGTTCTTTCTCCTACATCATACACTTCCAAATTTTGCAGCATTCATCCTAATGAAGTATGGGTGAAAGGTTTCTTTTTGATGGTGCCACGTGAAGAGTATGGACTTTCTATATCTCATTTTGATGATGACATGATTACAGAACCATATTATTTACAATTTTAGCAGCAACCTTTGTTAAATTATGATGATACACATCTGTATGGGTGCACCTATGATGTTCACTTGAGTCACTTGGAGACTAATGATTTTCCTTTGTCTTTCCCTAGTGCATTTGATGTTGGAGGAACTTCATCCCACACTTGGGAGAAGAGATATATGATTGAAGAACATTATTATTTGTAGCAATATCATCTTTTATTTCATGACTATATGCATATTCATGAGTGTATTGAATCAAGGACAAATGAGCCTCCTAATGATTTTCCTTGCTCTTTGCCTAGTGCATTTGATGTTGGAGGAACTTCATCCCACACTTGGGAGAAGAGATATATGATTGAAGAACATTATTATTTGCAGCAATATCATCTTTTATTTCATGACGATATGCATATTTATGAGTGTATGGAATACCATGAATGAGCCTCCTCACTTAGGATATGAATCAAGGACAAAAAATATATGGACCTAGGACTTTATAAAAGTTCAAACCAGTTAGACTATGCATGAGTCCCTAGATCTTGACACAGAACATCTAATGGTAATATTTGGTCTGAGGCTTTAATTATGAGATTTGTCACACTAAGGATATGTCCATTGGCCCAATATATGATTTCTACTAAAATCCACATTATTTGGACTTAGATAGTAAATCCAAGACATATGACCCATACATATGGCCTCAATTATGAAGCAAAACCTCATGGGTAAAATATTTTGTGTAAGAGCCAAATCCAAGGCATATGAAACTAGGGATGGGTCATCATTTGGCACTATACACTATTACGACTCATGACCATGACTATGACAAAGGTCCTTTGAAAAAAAATCAACCTTTAAATAAGTTTAATTTATATAATAATTACAAAAAAGTATAGGTGTTATGAAACTATAAAGAGGAATAGAAATGGTCCTCCCACAAATCTCACTTATGAAATCCATGTCAACATAGCTAAACTTATGCACATCATAAAAACAATTAAATTTATCTAATAGTTACAAAAATGATTAAGTGTTATAGAACTATAAAAAGGAATAAAATGATCATCCCCCAAATCTCCCTTATGAGATCCATGTAAATGTAGCTAGACTTATGCACATTATAACCATGTGTGACATGACTACACAACTATAAGGGTTATGTCATGGGAGATCTCATCTATTACATCCCAATTCTTCATTCAAGGTTGAGAAAAATATTTGAATTTGCTTTATTATGTGTTCACTAAAATAAATATATATATAAATAAATCTAAATTTATTTTAATGTTAAATTTCTCAAACATTCAATACCTTCAATTTTTTATTGTTTTCATAATTTAAGAAATATTTATCTCTTAAAATGAATAATTTTTAAATTAGTGTTCAAAATTTCTTTAAATGTTAAATTTTAAACTTACTTTAACTGATCAACAAAATTAACCTAAAACTGTAACAAATATACCTAACCAATGACCACTTTACTTGTAACTAATAGTTTAATCCAACATAATTTGAATTAAATAATACTTGTAATATATTTTTCTATAGTTTTATTATTTAAATTTCCTTGCAAAGATATACATTCCAATTTAAAATAGACGTCGGTTACCTTTACTAACACACTATATGGTATACCAATGCCCTATATGCTACCTATCCTTTTGCAAATTACAACCGCAAATAAGGAAGTTCCATCATGCCTGCTTCAAACGTTAGCAACGCAATTTAATTATATATTTTGCTGCAATTTAATTATGGTTGGTGTGATTAGCACTAATCTCACTCAACTCCAAATTCCACAATTTAATGGAAAAAATTTATGAATATTGGAGCATTAAAATGCAGATTTTATTTTGTTCACAAGAAATATGGGACTTGGTTGAGAATGGTTTTACAGAGCCACTAGATAAAGCAGCATATAATGTTTTATCACAAGCACAAAAATATCTTCTCAAAGAGAATAAGAAGAAGGATGCAAAGTATTATTTTTTATACAACAAGCAATGGAAAAATAGATTTTCCCAGGGGTCGAAGCAGCTACAAGGTCCAAACATGCATGGGAAACTACAAAAATCCTATCAAGGTACTAGCAAAGTCAAGTTGGTAAGATTACAAATTATTATAAGATATTTTGAAAATTTGCAAATGTTAAATTCTAAGACAATAAATGATTTTTTCACTCATGCACTGAGTATAGTAAATCAAATAAAGTTTTATGGAGATACTTTGGATGATCAAAAGGTTGTAGAAAAAGATTTTGAGGAGTCTTCCTATTAGATTTGACTCAATTGTTGTAGCTATTGAAGAATCTAAATATTTGTCTCAAATTTCTATTGATAGTCTTATGGGGTCTTTACAAACTCATGAGCAAAGACTCAATAGGTCAAACGATATGACATCATCATCATGTTTTTTTAGGTATTTATTGTTTTTGGGGTAGCAGGGTCCATCAAAAGCATGCCGAATGGGTACTCGTTGGATGTGGAATTTAATTCCGCATCCAACGAGCTCTCCCGATCGAAATTTGAGTAAAAACATGGGGAGATATGTCAAAAATACGAACAAAAAAGTAGTTTTTTCCTTTTCTTCCACCAAAATTATTAAATATTATTTTATTATTTTAACTATTATTTTATTAACTTTTTTTAGGAGGCTCATTTTGATTTGAAATTTCCTCTAATGATTGTTGTAGCTATTGAAGAATCTAAAGATTTGTCTCGAGTTTCTATTGATAGTATTATGGGGTCTTTACAAACTCATAAGCAAAAACTCAATAGGTCAAATGGTTACTCTATGGAAAAGGAATTCAAATAACAAGTTCAAGCTAGAAACAACAAAAGAGGATGAAGAATCACTAATAGAGGTGGAAGAGTCCAAGAATCAACAATTGTAATGAAGGTGGTAGATTAGAGAACTCTCATGAAGAAGGAGAAAATTCCAATTTCTTTGCAAGCAAAAGATGTAGAGGTGGCAAACATTCTCTTGAATTTCATGGCCAAGGACAAAGGTATGACAAATCACATATCCAATTCCACTATTGTCAAAAATTTGGTCATTATGCGCCTGAATGTAGGAAGAAGTAGTTTGATATGAATAGGCAGAATGCAAATTTCTCAAGAAAAAATCACTCTAGAAATAGTGATTCAATGTTTATTACTTGTAATAGTACACAAGAAATCTCAAAAGAAGTATGGTTCTTATATATAGTGGTTGTAGTAACCACATGAGTGGAAACAAGGATATGTTTACAAACATAGATGAATCTATGTAGTCATTGGGAGATGATAAAAAAGTAGTTGTCATGGGTAAAGGTAGCATAAAATTTGAAGTTAAGCAACTTGAAAAGAAACACATTCCAAATGTATATTATGTCCTTAATCTCAAACACAATCTAATTAGAATTGGACAACTACTACAAAAGAGATATAAAGTCTATTTTGAAAATTATGCATGTGAAATGTTTGATTCACATAGAACACTAATTGCAAAAGTCCAAATGACACAAAACAAGATGTTCCCTTTAAGGTTGCAAAACGATTTGTCTGTTGCTTTCAAAGTAGTCCTCTCACGCATGGTTATGGCACTTAAAGTTTGGTCATTTAAGCTTCAGTGGTCTAAATTTGTTGCATTGAAAGAACATGGTGAATGGTTTGTCGTTGATTGAACAACCAAACAAACTTTATGAAGGGTACATTCTTGATAAGCAGCATAAAGAATAATTTCCTATTGGTAAGTCATATAGAGAAAGAGCTTCACTTGAAATTGTGCATTCAGATTTGTGTGGGTATATGCAGACACCTTTTATTGGGAATAGCTTGCATTTCATAACTTTCAATGATGATTATTCTAGAAAAACTTGGGTATATTTCTTGAAACACAAATCAGAATATTTTGAAGTGTTTAAGCAGTTTAAAGTCATGGTTGAAAAGAAAAGTGGACACTACATTAAAATTCTAAGAACAGAGAGAGGCAAAGAATTTGCATCAAATGATTTCTTGAGTTTTTGCAAAACAAATGGGATCAAAAGGAAATTTACAACTAGCTATACACCACAACAAAATTGTATTACAGAAAGGAAAAATAGAACAATAATGGAAATGGAAAGAAGCATGATGAAAGATAAACATCTACCAAATGAATATTGGGCTAAAGCTGAAGCTATAGCTTGTGCAGTATATATTTTGAATCGTTCCCCCACAAAGAGTGTCAAAGATAAGGTACCAAAGGAAGCATGGACTAATAAAAAGCATAAGGTTTCTCATTTAAGAGTCTTTTGGTGTATTGCATATGCACATGTTCCTACTGAAAATAGGAAGAAGTTAGATAATAAAGGAGAAACTTTGAATATTTTTGTGGGATATAGTAAGAAATCAAAAGCATACAAGTTGTATAATCCTGTCACAAAAAGGAATATAATCAGTAGATGTCAAGTTTCTTGAAGATGAAGAATGGATTTGAAATGAAAATCTACATCAACAACAACAATTTGAAATGAAATATTTTGATGAAAATCAAGCTCCCAACAATGGCTCCAGTTCACATAGCACAACATCAACACCTCAAGTAGCTTCAAGATCTCAGTCAACACCTAGATATCAATCAAGATCAGATGGAACCCCAGTGAAAAAAAGAAGTCGCTTAGAAATATATGAGGTAACTCAAGGTTATGATGATGATAGTTTAATTTATGATTTTGCATTATTTTCTATTGTTTATCCAATATGGTTTGAAGAAGAAATTAAATATGAAAGTTGGAAAAAGGCTATGGATGAAGAAATTGAAGCAATAGAGAAAAATCAAACTTGGAAATTAGTGAATCTTCCAGAAGGAAAAGATATAATAGGTGTAAAATGGATCTATAAAACAAAGTTTGATGCAGATGGAAACATTCCAAAGCATAAAGAAACGTTAGTTGCAAAGGGTTTCTCACAATAACCCGAGATTGATTACAATGATACTTTTGCTCGAGTAGCTAGATTAGATAGAGTAAGAACAGGGTTAGCAATAATAGGGAATCATAAACGGAAAGTTTATCACATGCATGTCAAATTAGATTTTTTGAATGGGATATTACAAGAAGAAGTATATGTGCAGAAGCCACGAGGTTATCTTACATTGGGTCATGAACACAAAGTTTATAGATTGAAAAAGGATTTGTATAATCTCAAACAAGCTCCAAGAGCATGGTATACAGGGATTATTTTAAGGAACCATAATTATTTAAAAGTGTATAAATGTTGGCGAATCTTACCAATTCTTAAAACGCCAACCATAAAAAATTTGGCGATATTTTTCAAAAAATATTTTAATTTCCAAGGATTTTATATCGTTTATATAAAAATTTGGTGATTTTTATGGTGAAAATGTTTTACCCCATCAAATTTGTGCAAAACAGGGCTTCAAAAAATCTAAAATGGCGATTCCTTTTTTGGAGAAAAACATGGAAAAATAGCCCATGGGATAAATTTCTCCCATAAAATTATCCTTGATGGCATAGTCGCATTGATTCATATTTCCAAAGCCATGGTTGTAGTAAATGCAACAATGAGCCAACTCTTTACAACAAGGTAAAAAATCAAGGTAAAGTCTTAATTGTATGCCTATATGCGAATGATTTAATATTTACAAGAAACTTTTCATTTGAGTTGTTTAAATCAACAATGAAAAAGGAATTTGAGATGACAGATTTGGACTTAATGAAATATTTCTTGAGCATAGAAGTAAGTCAAACGGATGATGGAATTTTCATTTGCCAAACAAAATATGCAAAGGATGTTTTGAAAAGTTTCAAGATGTTGAATTGCAAGCCAACATCTACACCTCTGGAAACAAGATTGAAATTGAGCAAAGAAGACAAGGG
Organism: Pseudotsuga menziesii; assembly: GCA_001517045.1. NCBI lineage: Eukaryota > Viridiplantae > Streptophyta > Pinopsida > Pinales > Pinaceae > Pseudotsuga > Pseudotsuga menziesii. The sequence continues at coordinate 73,102 of LPNX010987805.1, forward strand.
TACAAAGGTAGATCCAAGTTTGTTCAAAAGATTGGTAGGAAGCTTGATGTATTTGATAGCAGGGATTTGCAAGTAGCATTGGTGATAGTAAAAGCACATATGGGTAGATTTTCCATCTTGGTTCAAGAGCAATCTCATGGTCTTCTAAAAAACAACATATTGTTACTCTTTCAACTACAAAAGCATAATATGTAGTGGCAACATCAGCAGTATGTCAAGTAGTGTGGATAAGACCAATAATGACAGATTTGATGCAAGATCAAGAAGGAGAAACAAAACTTTATTGTGACAATAATTCAACAATAGAATTATCAAAAAATCATGTTTTTCACAAAAGGAGGAAACACATTGATACCAGATATCATTTCATCCGAGAACTTATCAACAATGGTGAAATATATTTTGAATTTTGCAATTCTGAAGATCAATATGCAGATATCTTCACCAAGCCATTGGAAAAAGAAAGATTTGAACATCTAAGGAAAGGTTTGGGCATCATTGAGAATTCAAGCTTAAAAGGGGAGCGTTGAAAACTATAAGCTTGACGGAAATAGCTGACATGCATCCGCTAGTGCCGCTCAGTCTTCCTCCGTCCATCAACCACTCGGTCATCCAATAAATGAAATTCACCCTCCAACAGAAATTTGAATAGTAAAAACATTGGTTGCAATTTTGCTATAAATAGATCATTTAGTAGCAACATAAGACAGACTTGTAGTTTCCTCTCTTTCTTAATAAAATTATGAGCAGCAGCTCATATTTTCTATCTTGTTGCATTTTCAGCTCAAATTTTTTGTTTTCTTCTGGCATCCTCTTCCTACACCATTTCCATATCCCATGAACTCCCCGGCAGCTATGGCATATTGCCTCTTCTCTTCCACCGAAAGAGAAAAGAACGCTTGGGAAGAACACATTATTTGAGAGCTGAGCTGTGTAGGAACGCCATGATGTATGATCTGGAAAATTCCCCACTCTTCACACGCTGCTCAGAGTTGTGTTACTAGTTTTGCGCGCTCTTCTCCTCCGGCTTCTGCATTCGCAAGGGAAATGATCGGAACCTCATTTCTGAAATGATTGTAAGCCACGGATGGTCTTTCATCCTCGTCCTTCACGTAATTAGAAAGTAAATCCTTAATCCCCATATCGGCTAGGGATTTCACACTCTTCACTTCTATACGTAAACCCTTAGTCCACACAACTGCTAAGGATTTCATTATGCCCACTTGCGCAAGTGCTGGTGCCATTTTCTAACAATCACAAGCAGAGCATATCTTAACCAGCAGAGATGATCTATAACCAGAAATAATGTAATAAGTAATCCCTAGCTGTAGCACTCTGATAAGACCACAACTTTATAAAGTTGTGTTTCCTCCCCCCATACCCCTGAAGGGTCAATTTAAAGCAGTTGTGCGAAAGCAGAGCTGAAATGCATGGGAAAACAGGTGAATGATTATACATACATATACGTTGGGAGCATGTTCATAATTTATGAAAATTTAAAAGTATGAAAATATTATAATAATTAGGATTGTCTATACACATAAGGACGAATATTTCAATAAATTTGAAAATTTCAAATGATGAAAAAATGATAAAGATTGCTATTACACACATAAATAAATGGATTCCAGTGTTGATAAATGTTTGAGAATTTTGATCTTAACTAATTAAGCAATGAAAATCAATTAAAAACCATTAAATGAAAAGCAATTCGAAGTCAAAGTTATAGATCAATGTGATCAATCTAATATCATAGTTACGAAGGAATGTGAAAGGATATGTATTAGGCGATGTAGAAGGATATTTATTGACCATCTTTCCTGCATTTTATTAATTAAAATAAGCCAGAATAACATTCAAAGTACTACCGCTACCAGTATTAAATTCGATATGCAAATCAAAATAAGACTCAAGGCACTATGCCAAAATTACATTCAAAGTACTCATGCTGGCAGTATTAAATAATACCTCCAAAATACCATGGCAAAGCACTATGTCCAACACCTCTTGCATAAACCACATTGTACACGTTATTGAATATTAATATTCCTTTCTATTGGGTAGAGAGGTGTTTTCTACAACTTAAATGGGTGAGATGTGTCTACTCTGTAATGGTCTTTTTTATTGGGTAGAGAGGTGCTTTCTACAACTTAAATGGGTGAGATGTCTCTACTGTGTAATAGTGAGGCGGCCACTCAATAAAAATAATAATAATAAAAGTAAAATATTAAAAAACTTATAACATGTGGCCTTATAATTAATCATACAAATATCCAACCATATTAGGGCAATATTCACAATCTTACAATGTGAGTAGGAAAGTATTAGTGATAAAATTCAATTGACTTGAGCGGTAAAAAGAAAAATTATAAAACCAAGAACATATAAAATAAAATAATTTTGGAAAACTATTTGATTATATAAGCTCATTCTAACACTGATATTTACCCTAAGAAGTAATTTGGCCCTTTTTTTCCTGAGTAGAGATACTTGTTAAACATTTTTGTAAATCAAAAAATGTTTGCACCTCTAGAAAATTTGATCCTTCTCGACTCTTAGTAGAGCCATAATTAAGCTGTAATGGTATCTTAATAATTAAAATATAAACACTATGTCTGAAAGATATTTTTGACCTATTATAGGTGACTTATGCTGGTTACACGTTCTACCGACATTATTTTATTATTCAAATGATCGCGTCAATACTTTTGACCTTGAGGTTGGACATTTTGATAAGTCCATTGTTATTGGAATATTTATGGTTTTGTTAAATTATAAATATTAGAATCCAAAGACGATTATGTACTACTTGTACCCTTCGACCGACATTATTTTATTATTCAAATGATCACGTCAATAGTTTTGACCTTGAGGTTGGACATTTTGATAAGTCCATTGTTATTGGAATATTTATGGTTTTGTTAAAATTATAAATATTACAATCCAAATACGATTATGTAGTACTTGTACGCTTCGTAATAGTTTATATTTTTATTTTTGTTTTTTCGATGGTTTGAAATAAATAAAAAATTATATCTATTTTCAATGTTAAATTTTGTTTTAATTAGGTCGAAGGTGTATTAGAATTTTGGGGGTGGATTATCACCTATATTTTTTCATCTATGGACGAGAGTGAGACAAGTGTATTGTCAAGATTGATTCTATGGGTGTCGTCCAAGATTAAACGAGAATGAGACAAGTGTACTATCTAGATTGATTGTGTGGCACTCGTTCAAAATTAATAATTAATAATTTTCAAAAAAAAGAAAAAAATAGCTTAATTAACATGTGATAAGTACAGTTAGTGACAGTTGTAAAAATTTAAATTAATCATCAACTATTTGATTATTAGATACAACTACGAGCTTAACTCCATCGATTATTAGATACAACTATTAGCTTAACTCCAATGATTCTAGAAATATTAGCTTAACTTCAACTCCAATCATGACTTTTACTTGAATTGCAATTGCCAATATATTAACTTTTAAATTAACTATTAGATAAAACTATTGACTTAACTCCAATGATTCTACAATTATTAGTTTAACTTCAACTCTAATCATTGTTATATTGTGTAAATATTAGAATAACTCCAATGATTTTATAACTATTATCTTAACTTCAACTCTTATCGCGGTTCCAATAGTGATACAATTATTAGATTGTTCCAATAGTGATACAACTATTAAAATAAATTGAGATGAACTCCATCTCTTAGCATGACAAGTTGACCTTGATTGCACTGAAACCATGCACCAAGAAGAATCACTTAGGTAATGTGCAAATTATGTCACAATTGAACTCCATAGGGAACTTGGGAGTCAAGCTAATGTGCATAAGGCATAGTCTAAGCTTTATATTAACTTTTAAATTAACCATTAGATACAACTATTAGCTTAACTTCAATGATGATACCATTATGAGCCTAGCTTCAACTATGAACTTAACAACCATAAATTAAGTAGTTGTTATTTTAGCTTAACTATTAGATACAAGTAATTGACACATTATTTAGTATAAATTTTTTTATCAATATGTCAAATATATACCTTTCTGCATATTTCAAACATATTAATCTTAGTAATATGCTTGGTGCTAGTATATAATTTCAATGTCAAATATTGAGCATGATGGAAATTTGAAAATTCGAGGACTGTTGCTGGGGTACGAGAAGCATTAGGTGATGGTAAATGTTATTGTTTTTGTAAATAGTGTAAATGCTACCATATAACTTTAGGCACTTTGAACGGGGAATGGATATCACCCTAGGCACTTTGAAGGGAGAATGGATATCACGTTTTAATAGTTTTTTCGTAATGTGATTTTATATTTTAATGTTATTGTGTTTTGGTTTGTGAATGAATATCAAAATGAATTTGCTATAGGTAGAAAGGAGTGAGGATGAATATACAACATATTGGAGAAATATCCATCAGAGCTTAGTGAAAGAAAGATAAATCCAAGAAAAAATGTAAGAATTAAAGGAAAAATAGATAATACTATAAGGTGTTTAAATTTATTAATATAAATAAACAAAAGGGAAATGAATGAGAGAGAGGTAATGTTAGATCTTGGTAACAAATCATAAAAGTATATTAATTACTACTGAATATAATTATATATAAAAGAATAATTTTACTAAGCATTGAAATGATTAGTCCAATAAATTGATTTAGGATTAAATTATTATTATTATGAATAGTGGTTGAAAGCTATATTTAAATGTGTGAATAGGTAACATCAAAATTTTCATGGGCATTAACCTCACTATTGACACAAAGAAGAATTTGGAAAGATCAAAATAATTGGGAATCAAATTAATGAAGAACGAGATTGAGAGATAAAAGGGAGGGTAGAGAGAGGACACCCAAGGAACCCGACAAGTCATTGGCTTAGATGATCAAAATTAATGATTTTCAACATTGAATCAAATTATAGTTGTGATCATGATTGAAATTGTTTGGATTCTTTTCTATTTCTAAGGATTCCTTTCTAAAGCGAGAGGAATTTAAAGAGGGGTATAAGTTAGGATTTTAGTTTGATAAAAGCCTATAAGGTGTTTATAATTAAAAGAGTGCTCTACAATGGATAACTTGGAGAGACGATTGGGACTAGTGTCAGCAATGTCCTCTTTAAGGAAGCTTTGAATGGATCTATTGATTTGTCCAATGTAGTTTTTTACACATGAACAAAGAATACAGTAATTTACTTGGGAAAAAAAGGGTCTAAACTTTTCATTTACACGTCAAAATAACTATTTAAGAGTTTCATGAGATTTGAACATAATTTTGATATTCTTTCTGATTAAAATTTTAGAGATCTCGTCAGTAATTCCTAGGATGATTGGGAGAGAGATTAATGCTGATAGTCGTAAAGGGCATTCCACAGGTTTCAAGAAGGATTCACTCCACAACTAAATGGAGGGAGTTTTCATGTATTGAAGTATTCAACAAGTTTTATAAGCTAATATTCTTCCAACAACTTATAGATCTAGAGTGTGTAAATTGAAAGAATTGAAACCCAAATTTATAACAATGATAGTTCATAAAAAACTCAAATGCTCATTATAGTTTGAGATCACCATAACTCTTTCCAGCCATGGAAAAATACATGGACTATCAATTTAGTTAACTACACTGAGTGAAATTTTTCTCATTTCAAAACCTTTCTCTGCAGTTACAATTTGTGAAGATTACAACATCGAAAATAAACTACAATTAGTTCGGAGAGTGCTTACAAGTCATAAAAATGGGATTTTAACAAAACATCCAAATTCTAATGCTATATTCACACAGAAACATTAGACTGCACAATGGCTGGAATCACATAGAAAACCACCGAGAAACTGGAAAAATGACTGAAAATGGTAGTTTTATTAACTTCTAGTCTTCAATGTTTTTTATTTCAACCCTCTCACTCTTTTCAAGCTCTTCCATCCCATTTACAATAAAAAATTGTCGTTCTTTGTTACTAATTGAAATCAAAGTTTTTCCTAGCTGATTGGGGAACCAACTCCCTCGAAATTACTTCCAAAATTATATTAAATTTGAAGATTTCTCACTTGAAATTCCAATTGGACATCTAATGCCAGTGCATCACACTCCCAAGGGTGAAAAAAATTATTTCATGTACTCATGTCCATGTGGTCTTCAACTTTGACACCTTCTTTCTGTAACATGTTGGTAGTCATCCAAGTTGAATCTTCGATTGGATGTTTTTTCCATTGAACCAAATAATCAAAATACTTCTTTCCCTTGTTCTTCTTACTCACACTTCTGTCTATAAGCCTCTCAGGTAGTGTTGGATCGATTTTTGGT
>LPNX010987805.1:85663-119829 GCA_001517045.1 Pseudotsuga menziesii
AAATCATCATCATAATCCTCATCATCATCACCATCAACAGCATGAACATCATCATCATCATCATCACCATCAACATCATCTTCATCATCTTCATCTTCATCATCCTCATCCTCCTCCTCCTCCTCATCATCATCATTATCATCACCACCATCAACATCGTGAACATCATCATCATCATCCTCATCATCATCCTCATCATCATCACCATCAACATCATCACCATCATCACCATCATCCTCATCACCATCATCATCACCCACAAAACATGTACCATTTTCGAGGTTTTCTCACTTAGACAATTATAAAAATATTATAAAATTACTAATTTAATTTTTGAAAAATAATGCCGCACTAGTGCTATGGGTTCTCTACATGGATGTCAATTTTTGTAGCTTGATTCGATCATTTAGGCCCTCAAAGGCTGCACCCACAAAAACATATACCTTATAATTTCCCTGAAAAATAAAAAGTGCCTGTTAGGAAAAATGAAATTTGACATAGCTATGCAAATTTTCGATACATAAAAGTTATATATTCGGAAAGGTGATTCAATTTCCTACATTTCATGTTTTTTACTCAATGCAAGATATTTTGCATAAGTATCTCAAAAAATCCAAGTAAGTTGAGGGATGCCTGATTTTTCAGGTTTCTATTGCATCGAACGTGCACAAAAAGGTCCCTCATCTTCTTGCACAGGCCTAATCATGTCTTTTTTGTGTCTTTGTTATACCCAATACAAAATCCATGTTGATGGAATCCCAAGGTCTATTTGGGATATTCTAGGGTGTATTTATCCTAGCGTTTTGACTTTTTCCTTTTTCTAGTTGACAAATTTTACACCTACTCACAAACTTCTGAATTTCAGTTCTCATCCTTGGCTAATAATAAAAATGTTGCAACGACTCATATGTCTTATCATACCCAAAATGACCAGCTAAGCCACCACTATGCTTTTTTCTGATCAAATTCTCCCTCATTGAATAGTCAGGAATGCACGGTTGAATATTTTTAAATAACAAACCATCTTGAATCATAAATTCTGTCCACTTTCCTCTATTATGGCTTGCTGGGTTTTTACAAGCATCATAAGCTTCCTCAAAGTCTAAATTTGTCTGATACATTGCTTTCATAAATTTGAATCCCAAAATCTGAATATTACCTTCTTGAATAATTAATTTTTTTCTAGTGAGAGCATCGGCTAGTTTATTACCTTGTCCACTAATTTGGTTAGTACAAAATTAAAAATATGTAAGTACTCCACTCACTTTGTATGTTTCCTATTCAACTTAGGCTGGTTCATAATGTACTATAGAGAATGATTGTCCAAATATAAAACAAATTCTCCATAGATTAAATATTGTCTCCACTTTTTTAGTGCTTGAACTATGACATAAAATTATTTATCATAGGATGAATATTTCTGCTTTGCATCATTTAATTTTTCACTAAATTATGCAATGGGTCTCTCTTCTAGACATAACACAACTCTAATAGCTACTCCATTGGCATCACATTTTACTTGGAATGGCTTTGTAAAACTAGGTAGCACCAACATAGGTTTCTCTGTTATCTTTTTCTTTAATAACTGAAAACTCCTTTCAACATTTTTAGTCCACAAAAATGGTTGTTTATATTTTTTTGTTGTTTCAATAATGGGTGTAATAATTCCATTGAAATTTCTTATAAATTTTTTGTAAAAACTTGCTAAGCAATGAAAACTTCTTACCTCAAAAGTACTTTTAGGAAAAAGCAACTCCAATATTGCTTTCACCTTTTCTTGATCCATCTTCATTCCTTCTTTTGAAATGAAAAAAACCCAAGTATATTAACTCCTCCTTCATAAATATGCACTTTTGTAGATTTATAATGAATTTTTCTTGTAGTAGTTTCTTCAACACATGGTGCAAATGCCTTAAGTGTTCTTCCTTTGTCTCACTAAATACCAAAATGTCATACAAATATACTATCACAAACTTTCCAATAAATTCTTTCAACACCTCATTCATTAGTCTCATGAAAGTACTTGGTGTATTTTTTAATCCAAATGGCATTACCGACCACTCATATATAATCCCTCATTAGTTTTAAAAGTTTTTTTCCACTCATCCCCCTCTATAATAATGATTAGATGATAACCACTCTTTATGTCTAACTTGGAAAAATATCTCGCACCACTGATACAATCTAATAGGTCGTCTATTCGAGGTAATGGGAATCAATATTTGATTGTGATTTTATTTATGGCCCTATATTATGTGCACATTCTCCACTTCCCATATTTATTTGGACTTAAGACTTTAGGGACTGTACAAGGACTTAGACTCTCCCTAATCAACCCCTTATCCAACAATTCTTGAATTTGTTTTCTAATTTCCTCATTTTCTTATGGAGTCATCCTATAGGCAGCTTTATTAGGTAAACTAGTTCAAGGAATAAGATCCATGTGATGATTGATTTTTCTTATGGGGGGTAATTCACTTGGAAATTCATCTACTATAGTATCTTCATATTCACTTAACATGTCTTGAATTTCTAATGGTAAGTCTGATATATCAGTTTTTAGAACAACAGCATTTGGTTTACAAATAATAGAAAAACTTACTTCTCCTTCTTCTATTTGTTGCAAGAATTCTTTCCCACTTAGTAACAATCTCTTTGGGTTGTATGTATCCCCTAAATCATCTTCTTGCAGTGGCATGAGCTCGTATTTGACTCCATCCTTTTCTAATTCATATGGATTCTTTTTGCCATCATGATTTGCTTTCCTATCATACTTCCAAGGTCTTCCCAATAATATGTGACAAACGTCCATGGACATTACATCACAAATTACTTTATCTTTATACTCCCCAATTTGCAGCTCTATCTCACATTGTTCATTAACTAACAATTGATGTCCTTTTTGAAACCAAGAAAATTTATAAAGAACAATATGTTTAGTTTTCTTTAAATTTAGTTTATCTATAACTTCTGTAGAAACTAAATTATCAGTACTCCCACTATCAACAACAGCCTTACAACATTTTCCCTCTACCTTGCAAACAGTTATGAATAATGCTTTCCTTTGTGCAGGTTCATTGATCTCCTTGACTTGCTTTAGTAACACCTTCCTCATCAAAAGGGATTCTTTAGTCTTAGGTACATTTTCTACTACCTAAGGATTTGTATTTTCCTCTGTTTCTTTATCAATTTCATCTCCTTTATGTCCTGCATCATCATTTTCTGGGAATTCAAATAATCTATGACCAAGTTTATTACATTTATAACAACTATAGGTAGTCACTCTACCTCTTCCTCTACCCCTTCCTCTTGATACAATTCTCCCTCCTCTTCCTTCATCTCATGTATTCCTTTGCTGAATTGAACTGCTAGCTCCATCCTTCTGAGTTGTGACTTTTCCTTTATCACTTGATTTTCCTCTTCCTTGAGCGCAAAACTTCCCTTTATTGCTTTATCTTCTCTGTATTTTGTCTTCTTCCTTCAATGCCAACTGACTCAGCCTCATCCATGTTTTTAGGAATTATAAAGCTCATTTCATCTTGAATATGATACCTTAACACATTCAGATACCTTGATGTCTTTTTTGCTCTGTCTTCCACATATCTTGCTCTTAGATTGATTTAGAAAACCTCTTCTGTATATTATTTTACATTCATGGATCTATGTCTCATATTTTGCATTTGTTTAAATAATGAAATCTAATAGTCTTTAGGAAGAAATTTACCTCTCAGTTTTTCTACCATTTGATCCCATCTTTTAATGGAATTCTTACCATTGTTTCTTCTCTTGATCTACATACCATTCCACCATAAGGTTTCATGGCCTTTCAATCTTGTGATTGCAAATTTAACTTTATTTTGTTCGTCTATCTCATCAAAGTCAAAGAATTTTTCCATCTCATTTATCCAATCAAAAATTTCATTAGCATCTAAATCTCCATGATAAGTAGGGACTTTAGGCTTTGGTCTCGTACTTGCTCCAATCACCGACTTCAACAACCTTATTTCTATAGGGTCTGCTACAAAATTTCTCTTTCCCCTACTGGAGGTTCTTCTTCATTTTCATTGACATATTCTATATCAAGATCTCTTTCTCTGTTCATCTCAACAACTTCTAACCTAGCCTGTAAACTCCTTATCTCTTATAGCAATTTAACATTACCTCCTCTCTTCGTAGTCCCTCTTCTTCCTTGACCTCTAAATCTGAGTTCCATCGCTCTTTACAACACAATGCTATGATACCAAAATGATATCCATAAAGGCCGTTCCATAGGATCCAAGAAGGATTCAGTCCACAACTAAATGGAGGGAGTCCAAATGTATTGAATTATTTAGCAAGTTTCATGAACTAATATTCTTCCAACAACTTATAGATCTAGAGTGTGTAAATTGAAAGAATTGAAACCCAAATTTATTACAATGATAGTTCATAAAAAAATCAAATGCTCATCAGATTTTGAGATCACCGTAAGTATTTCCAGCCGTGGAACAATACATGGATCATCGATTTAGTTAACTACACTCGGTGAATTTTTTATCATTTTGAAATCGTTCTCTGCAGTTGCGATTTGTGAATATTACAACATTGAAAATAAACTACAATTAGTTCGGAGAGTGCTTACAAGCCATAAAACAGGGGTTTTAACAAAACATCCAAATGCTAATGCTATATTCACACATAAACATTAGCTTGCACAATGGCTAGAATCAAACACAAAACCATCAAGAAACTGGAAAAATTACTAAAAATTGCAGTTTTATTAACTTCTAGCCTTCAGTGTTTTTTCTTTCAATCCTCTGTCTCTTTTCGAGCTCTTCCATCTCATTTATAATAAAAAATTGATGTTCTTTGTTACTAACTGAAATCAAAGTTTTTCCCTAACTAATTGGGGAACCAACTCCCTCGAAATTACTTCTGAAATTATATGAAATTTAAATATTGTTGACTCAAAATGCCAGTTGGACATCTAATGCTCGTGCATCAAATGCATGGGTAGAGGAATTAGGATGGGATAGTTTGGGTTCATGGTAAAGGGAAGCTAATAAAGATCTATTATTTTGGTTAAGAGGATATCTATTTTCTACAATATCTTTAGAGAGGTGAGGTCTTTCCACGGTCTTTCTTCACTTAAATGGCAGGTCGCATATATGTGAATTGCTCTGGTAATTTATCTTTTAAGTATTGCACGCTTTTTAGGAGGGTGGTGGTGGGACTGAGCATGCATGTATTGATCATGAGTATGGGTATTTTTTTGTTAAACTTGATGATATAGGGATCGATCCAGTTGACAAGTGACTAAAACATCTAGAAATGGAAGAGAATTGGCTTGTTGGATTTTCATGGTTAACTAAATGTTAGGGGAAATATTGGTTATATTAGCATGAAAGTTACTAAGGGAGGATTGATCATGAGGAAAAATGGAAAATTTGTTGTCAAGTAAACAAAACCAACATTTGGTTTCAATGAGAAGTTATTCTAAGGGCTAGGGTTTCAAATTGTTCCATTAAAATGTTGGCAATGACCAAGGATAAACATGATCCCATTGTTGTGCCTTTATTTTTTTCTTAGAAACTGCATGAGAAAGTGTCATTGAAGAAAAAGAAGCTAGTGGTAAGGCGAATTCGAATTAGATTTAGGGTTTCTTCATCGAAGAGTTTGGAGATAATATCAAGGGCTTTGGGAATACGTATTTGGTGAAAATAAATACAACATTGAAACTGACCATTATATATCCATCACCAAGGTGAATATTTTGAATTTTATGAATAAAATTTGAAGAATATTTGATAAATGAAGGGGTTCAACCCGTGAATGTGTAAATATTGTCAGCTAAATATATAAACAAAGCATGTGTGGGAGATCCTATGGTGCTCAGAATGGGTCTAAGAGGGATGTATTTCTTGTAGATTTTTGGTTGGCCATAAATCTTAGGATTTTAGGGATTATGTGGAAAATTTTGGTTTTTAATTGATGGGTCTAGGAAGGAATATTTAGTAGAACTGATAACTAAATTAGTAATTTTGTTAAAGATATTTTGAGAGAGTGATTTATAAGAAGAGGAATACATTATTTCAATCAATTTTTCTTCATAATCAATTGATTTCATGAGTACAATTGCATTTCTTTTGCCAACTTTGAGTATGACAATTTCTTTGTTGGAATTTAGATTTTGTAGAGATGCAAATCCATACTTACAGAGGTTAGGCTTTTGAGTTTTGGAAGATTGTAGAATTCGAGAGAAATATTTCCTAATTTATTCATCTTCATCTAAAGCAAGATGGAAATTAATGTCTTACATATATTCTTAAGGGATGTAATATAATTGTTCATACATTAAAATCAATTTTTTATATTTTTAATAGTGTTAATTAATATTATATAAAAATGCAATAATGATAAATAGTATTCTTTATGTTGTAAATTGTTACATAATTTTCTCCTACCACCATCAAATATTTTACTTTACACATACTGAGAATTATCTACCATTATGAAATATCAATGAAGAGAATTGGTAACCAAATGTAATTTTACATCAACATTATCTAATTTTCATATATATTGAATCCAACATAATTTTAATTAATATGATACTTGTATTATATTTTTTTTATAATGTTGGAAAACATGCACTCATTTTGTAGAATTAAAAAGTGCATGTATTGTGTAGGACTAAAATTTTTAGGCATTTTGTACAACTAAAACATGTAGCATACTTATTTTGGTTTTCATAGCACATATAGAAGGGAAATGAAAATTTGCTGCACACAATCATTTTTTTCGAAATTTTTAGAACTGCATGGCATTTCTTCTACACATTCCAAACATGTAATTTTAATATATATAACTTTTTTATTTTCTTGTATTTTTCTTCTCTCATGACTCCTTAACTAAAAAAACACATTGTTAGTGTTTCATCCATAACTCCTCAATTTCTTAAGCATTTTGAAAAAAAAAATGTATGGTGCACTAAAGGACACAAACATATACATTCTATAAAAAACAAGTTTCTCTATCATTGCATTAAGACCTTCAAAGGCTGCACTCACATTTGCATACTCTTAGATCAATTAAATAATTAAAAAATAATAATTTATTTTTGGAAGAGCACTTGTGCACTAATACTAGTTGGGTACAATCAAAAGAAGCCCTCATAACTTAATCTTGAAGATCTCTTATATTATGCATAAAAACCTATAAATCAATTTAGTTTATATAGTAGTTACTAAAATGAATAGATGTTATAGAATTATAAAAGATGTTCAAACATGGCCATCCCATAATCTCCCTTATCAGATTCATTATAAATATGTTATTACAAAAATGCTTTGGTATTATAGAAACAGAAAAAAGAATAGAAATGTGTATCCTCAAATCTTCCTTAAAAGCAATTTCATCTATTATATCTAACTTCTTTATTCAATGTTCATAAAAATATTTAAACTTACAGTTTTTACGTTTTCATTAAAAACTATATAAATTTTAATAAATCTAAATTCATCTTAAAGTTAAATTTATCAAACATCTCATATTTAAATATTTTAGAATTCAAAATTTTATATTTTATGTTTTCATTAAGAATACATATATATATTTATATAAATTTTAATAAATTTGAATTTATCTTAAAGTTAAATCTATCAAACATTTAATATTTAAATATTTTAGAATTCAAAATTTCTCATTTAATCCTTATCATGAAAAAATTATATAATTTACACCTTCAAAATATAATTTGTAAAAGTTTAAACTTTTTTTTTAACTTAAAAACATATTAATATATTTATCCTTAATCCTCAACCCAAGATGATTTTCATATTTAATCTAATCCAACATAGTTTCAATTAATATAATTGAACCAGTGTTTAAACTTTTTTACACTTAAAAATTATTATAATATTGATCCTTTATCCTCAACCCAACATGATTTTCATATAATCTAATCCAACATAATTTGAAATAATAATACTTGTATTATATTTTTGTATACTTTTATTATGTAAACTTCCTTGCAGAGGTATACATTTCAATTTAAAATAGACGTCGGTTACCTTTACCGACCAGTATGGCATACCAACACCGTATGCCCAAGGCAGAACGTGTCTTACTGAGTTGTATCGTATTCCAAATTACAAACGCAAATAACCGAGTTCTATCGACGTTAGCAGCGCCGTCGTTATTGCCCCAACTACACTTCTGGCTGCTTCATTCTCTTACTGAGTTTGATCTGCCTGTCCAGGACGTGCTTAGTCATCTTCCTCTGGTAGAATTCCGAGTATACATAACGCTCAAATGTTCTACCTGCACCGCCACTTTTCCCGTTACTCGCTGCCGTTAATGCATCTAGAGGATAAACAACTGAGTCTGGATGGGGGGTGTAAAATGTCGCTATGGATTGCCTCAGAACGTTCGGATTTACAACAGCTTGATGATCCGCGCTCTTCAGAATACCGTTACTCAGAACCTGGATCATCATTAATATCACAATTTATCAATTTAGTAATGTTCGAATTCATATATATATAAATAGCTGAATTCTTATTTTCGTGGAATGTTATGCATATATATAGATGAATTTATAGTACAAAACAACAAAATCCAATAGATATAATTACTGACATGCATTTGGTCACCGAGATTTACAACGAAAGCCCCATCAATGGGTTCCACAGTAATCCAAGTTTGACCGTCGTCTTTTGTGGCTTGAAGGCCTCCAACTTTGTCTTGCAGTAAAATGGTAAGAGTTCCTGGATCGGTATGTCTCTTCAGGCCTAACGTTAAATCCGGGCGGGGGCAAGTCGGGTAGTAATTCAACAGAACCTTCTGTTGCCCCTCTCCGCACGCTTTCTCGATTGCTTCTGCTTCAAGTCCAAGCGATTCTGAGATGAGTCCAAGCAGCGTTTTTGCCAACTTTAACGTGGCGTCGCTATACTTCGCTAAAGATTCCCTGTAAAACAATGGCAATTGCAGTTTGAGCATCAACTGGATAAAATATATAATCATAGAATAGTTTAAGCATTGAGTGTTGACACAGATCAATTTTACCAATTAGTTATACTTATAGTCCTTTCCGCCAAATAGTTATTTCAAGAATTCTCCAACCCTAAACTGTAAAGCAAAATAGAGTTGATTAAAGCCCAAAAACTGTGCGGTTCCATGTTTACCTAAATTGAACTGGTTTTGCAGGCCAGCTCTGGATGTCCCGAGCTGGGGAGCATGGGGCGACGTATAGTTCTCTCCAATCCATCAAGGGGTCATCGTTGATAAAACTCCCATTTCCATACCCCACGTACTGCCCGGCCTTTATGGCGTACTGCCTCTTCTCTTCCACCGAAAGCGAAAAGAAGTCTTGGGAAGCACACAGTATTTGAGAGTTGAGTTGTGTAGGGACGCCATGATCTATGATCTGGAACATTCCCCACTCTTCACACGCCGCTCGGAGTTCTCTTACTAGCTGTGCGCGCTCTTCTCCTCCGGCATTTGCATTCGCAAGGGAAATGACGGGCACGGCTTTGCTGAAATGATTGTAAGCCACGGCTGGTCGTTCATCCTCGTCCTTCACGTAATTAGCAGGTAAGTCCGTAATCCCCATATCGGCTAGGGATTTAACACTCTTTGACACTTCTACAGGTAAATCCTTAATCCGCACATCGGCTAAGGATTTCACAGTGCTCACTTCCGCAACTGCTGGTGCCATTTTCTAGAGCAGATGTTAACCAGAAGAGATGATCTATAACCAGAAATGATGCAATAAGCAATCCCTGGCTGTCGCACTGTGATCAATCAGAACAGTACAGCTCTAGAAAGTCTTGTTGCCTCCTTCCACACCCCGGAAGAGGCCATTTAAAGCAGTTGTGCATAAGCAGCGCCGAAATCCATGGGCAATTTCGTGGACTATTATAAATACACGTTACACGTTGGGAAGCTGTCCATAACTTCTGAAAATTTCAAAGTATGGAAATCTTATAATAATTAGGATTCGTATCCAGACAAGGAGGAATATTTCAATAAATTTGAAAATTTCACAGGATTAAAAAATAATAAAGATTGGTATTACACAGATAAAGAAATGATAAATGTTTGAGAATTTTGATCTTAACGAATTAACCAATGAAAAGCAATAAAAAACCATTAAATGAAAAGCAATTTGAAGTCAAAGTTATAGATCAATGTGATCAATCTAATGTCATAGTTACGATGGAATGTGACAGGATATGTATTAAGCGATGTAGAAGGATAATTATTGACTCTTTTTTTTTCTGCATTCTTTAATTAAAATACGCCAGAATAACATTCAAAGTACTACAGCAACCCGTATTAAATTCGATATCCAAAGAAACCAAAATAACACTCAAGACGCTATGCCAAAATTACATTCAAAGCACTCATTCTTAAACAATACGCCGAAGTACCATGGCAAGGCACTATGTCCAACACTGCTGGCATATACCACATCGTACACATTATTGAATATTCGCATTCTTTCTTATATTTTAATAATTAAAATATAAGCACTATGTCCCAACGGTATGGTTTTGACCTATATGGGACATTATTTTATCATTTTATTATCCAAATTACCGTTTCAATAGTTTTGACCTTGAGGCTTGGACATTTTGATTTAGTCCATTGTTATTATAATATTGATGGTTTTGTTAGATTATAAATACTAGAATCCAAAGAGGATTATGTAATACTTGCACCCTTTGTAATAGTTTGTATTTTTTTCAATCAACTTTCAATGTTAAATGTTGTTTCGATTGATAATTTCAATGTCAAATATGGAGCTGAATGGAAATTTGAAAATTAGACTATTGTTAAGGTACCCTAAGCATGAGGTGATGGTAAATGTTGAAAAATGCAAATGAATGCAAATGCTACAATATGAGAGGAGCTTTGGTGAAAACAACTAAAAAATATTGTCATGAGTATAGGCACATAGGCATGTTGAAAGGGAATGGATATTATTATTTAATAAGTTTTGATATTTTACTGATTGTATTTACAATTTCATTGTGTTTTAGTTAGTGAATCAACATCAAAATGAATTTGCAATAGGTAAAAAAAGAGTGAAGATGAATATAAGAGGTATTGGAGAAATAGCCATTAAAGTTACTTAAGAAAAAAGAAAAATCCAATATGAATTAAAGTAAAATTAGATAATAATTAAAAATAATAAAAAGTGAACAAAATAAACAAAAATAAAGACTTTCAAAATGTGTTTAAAGTTATTAATACAAATAAAAAAAGAGATGAGAGAGAGGTAGTGCACATTGGTAACAAATCATAAAAGTAAATTTTAATTACTAGTGTATATAACAATATGTAAAAGAATAAATTTACAAAGGATTGAAATTATTAGAGGAATCAATTATGAATAGTGGTTGAAAGGTATCAAACAATAATAGTAAGTTCATTTAAATGTGTGAACTAAGTAACATCAAAATCTTCATGGGCATGAAGATCATCATAAACAAAAAGAAGAAGATTGTAACATACCTCAAAATTCAAATATAAAAAAAAAAAAATTGATAACCATATATCTTGAGACATGTTAATAAAAATTCCTAATTGTTATGAGGGAATACAAATAAAAAGTAACCCTCGCCATAATTAAAAGTCAAAACCATCCTTGCCAATTCATTTCTGGGCTTAGGGACCGTTGTATCAATCATTCTGCCATTGATAAAACCACTTTGCAACCAAAATAGTCATTTCCACACTAAAAAGACTTTTCCGCCTTTCGTCTTCCGGGCAGAACTCGAAAATCAGAGAACCATCACTTGATACCTTCAAAATGGTCATTTTTTGCCTTCCACCTTCTAGGAAGAACTCGGAAATCAAAACCTCGCTAGTTGATACCTTCAATAGGCCTTTTTCCACCTTCCGCATTCCGGGCAGAACTCAAAAATCAGAAGACCACAAGTTGATACCTTCAAAAATCCTTTTTTCTCCTTCCACCTTCCGGGCGGAATTTGGAAATCGAAACATTACAAGTTTATACTTCAAAATCCTTTTCCTCCTTCCTATTTCCAGGGGAACTCGGCAATCGGAACATCCCAAGTTCATATTTCAAAATCCTTTTTCGCCTTCCAAGCGGAACTCGAAAATCAGAAACTTCATAAATGATCACTTGGTCTATAAAATTTCCGCCCTCCGCTTTTCACCTTCCGCTGCGGACTTCGGAAGTCGAAACTTCATAAAACAATCACTTGGTCTTTCAACTTTCTGCCTTCTGCTACAGACCTCGGAAGTCGAAAACTCCATAAAACAATCACTTAGACTTTCTACTTTCCGCCTTCCACTGCGGACCTCAGAAGTCAGAAATTTCATAAAACGAACACTTTAACCTGCTGCTTTCAGCCTTCTGCCTTTTGTTGCAAAACTCAGAAGTTGGAAACATCATAACATGATCACTTAGAATTTTTTCTTTCCGCCTTCCGCAATGGAACTCGAAAGTCAAAAACTTCATAACACAGTCACTTAGACTTTCTTCTTTCCTCCTTTCACTGTGGAAGTGAGAAGTCGAATAATTCATAAAATGATCACTTAGACTTTCTGCTTTCCCCCTTTCGTTTCCCGCCTTCCCCTGTGGAACTCGGAAGTCGAAAACTTCATAAGACGATCAGTTTGACTTTTTTATTTCTGCCTTCCACTGCGAAAATTGGAAGGCGGAAAATTTATAAAACCAACACTTGAAATTTCCAATGAAACTTCACAACTAACATTAGTTGTTGATCTATCTTGCGGATTAGATCCGGACCGTTGATCTTCTAAACTTGGAAATCAACATCTAACCCTGGAGATTGCAGAGATCGTGTTGCCTTTCAACTCTTCAGGACTTCCATAGATCCATCTTTCGACTTCCACACTTTAGCAAAGCATCGATCTTGCTGGGGGTTGGATCTGGACCATTAATCTTCTAGTTTTATGGATCAAAGTTTAACTACAGATTCAAGGTTTTCTAGTTTTGATTTGGGGTTTAAATGAATAAAATGAGGTTTTCTCTTATGTAAACGTATTTCAATTGCAATACTTACAGATCTATACTCTAAACCAACATTATCATCTCAAACGACATTCCCAATCGGGAAGCAAGGTTAGGAAAGATTGATGAAGTCGATCCAAACAAGCAAACTTAGATAAATGCAGGAATATGTGCTATAGTTAAAAACATAGGACTCATTCTGTTTAATGGAGACTCATAATTTTACAATCATTCAAGTATTGAAACCGATCCATAACAGAGAAGCAATAACCGGCTCTACAAAATTATTCTCAGATCAAGATATTAATTACTATGATTCTATCATTGTACAAATCTCTGATAAACAAAACATGGATGACGATTCTACAGAAATGCATACAGAGTGCTTCCTAGATAGGTAACTGCAATTTAATGATTCACATATACATCCTACGACAACTAGAATCATTCATAAGAAAACAGAGTAGGAACCTGGCACCAACAATGGGATAAAAAAAGTGGAGAATTTGTTCCTCCCAACCAACTCCCAGAGAAACCAATTTACTTGGTATAGAACCCTCGAGCCTATTTGTTGAACCACAAGAGAAAAATATCTTAATGCGCCATCTCTTGCATTACACAAATGTTAAACCTCATCCAATTCTAGCCTCCTGCTGCTCATGGACATACTATTAAATAGTATTTTTCTGAGGACTTCATCATTTATGAGCCTCCTTCTCTTTAGCAACTCAATTAGGAGTGCAGACCTGATTTTTGGGGATGATGCCTCTTGCATCTTGAGTTCTCACTCAACGGTCTTTGATTTTCCTCTTGTGGGTTAGCAAAAACTCTTTCAATAGATATATCTACTTGTGTTTCCCTTCAGCATATTTGATTAAAATGAATGTTTTATTACAAGATGTTCTATTCTTGACCTCCTGTCAAAGAATAATAAAATAATAATCAAAGTATTTTCTAGCATAATTAATAATTGTTAATTAAGGGGGTATTACATAAACCTCCCATTAAAAGATAACACCGTTCTTGGTGTTATAACTTTTCTTTTTTATTCATCCATGTCACCCTCTTGGAATAAGCCTAGATTGTTGAAATATTGTAACTTCGAAGAATATTCTATATGTATATTTTTGTGGTCCCCGATGGTCCTACCGGGAGATCCACTTGTATTACATTGTACCTCGATGCTCGTAATCGGAAGAATTAATGAGAGTCATGAGGTAGTCCCCTCTATTTGTAAAGGTGGGTCATCAGCACCCTAGTGTGGTTACTTGAGCCTACATGTGTAACTCGAGCCTACATGATTTAACTCAAGCCTACATGTCGAATGAATTAACTTAATTGAACGCATGAATATAAATAGAGGTGTATCGCTCCTCATTTGGAGCACACACTCTCACTTGAGTAACGCACTTGTGGAGGAGAGAAGTAGCTGGAGAAGGAGGAGGATCAGGTTTTTGATCTCCTTGTTGGTTTTACCTTTTTACCTTTTTGGGGCATCTATATTGAGGAAGCTTTTGCTGGGTTTTTCCCTTTAGGGTTTTCCTAGGATAAATTTGTGTTGTTCTTGTGATACTATTTCTTTCAGTGATCCTGTTTATATGTTTTTGTTATGGAAATGAAATGAAATACTGATGTTTTAGCTAAGCATATAAAAATTTAACATGGTATCACAGCTAACCTGAATAGGACAACTTTTACAAGCTATAGAAGCTAGGGCTTCTTAATTTTTGGTTCTCTCTTCACAATTGATCAAAAAAAGAAGGCTAGGTTGACTCTCCATTGAAGGGTGCATCTTTCTATCGAAGCAGAATTCGATTCCGAGCATTTTCAGTTTTCGGTGCAGGAAATTAGGGCTTCTTACTGAAGAGGAATTTTTGAGTGAGCCTGGCATAGGATTTTTCTCCTCATCAAAATCGAAGTTTAGAGACCTAGATCAATATTTTTGGCTGGGCAAAACTCTGGGAAAGTCAAACCCTAGTTTGACCCCGAGCTAGAAAAACCCTAAATACTAAAACTGCTACGTTTTGGTACATTATCTATATACCAAGATTGGCGAAGTCTCATGAGCTGAAAATTGCAGAGGAAGAAGATAAAATCCTGATGTACACTGTGTCCACAATTTAGCCTCAGATTCGCTATATTCTGGGAGATATGATCCGTCAAAGTTAGGGTTCCATCCTCCTCCAGAATTCATCCCTAAACAGGACACCTGGGGAAAATTGATATAGCATGGGCTACAGTGGTCCAAATTAAATTCCTGAAGATGTTCCAAAAAACTAACGGAATTTAATTTCTGTGGTCCTAATTTCAGAACCAGAATATGAAACAGTGACACGTGGCAGGCTGTACAACTTCACTATTTTGAACAGTCCTGTAACAGGTCACCTTGGGAAAAGGATCATAAATCCCAATTGGTGATCCCAATTCTGATGAAACCTATGGTGTTGGATAAGGGACATGCGAGGTTACCTCAATGAGAAATTTCAGATATAGAGGAGCTGTAATTTCAGAGATAGAGCAGAAGTAGTGACAAGCATTTCTGCAGAAGGAATTGGAAAACTAGGGCTTCCTATTCCGAGAGCTTTCCTCCACTGTTTTCAGAAAAGGAGTACATTGGACAGCTCCATTTGAAGAGATCTATCCTTCTATCCAATCAGATCTAAAATATTCCAAGTTTTTAAAATTAGGGTTTCTCTGACAAACCCTAGATCAGCTAGCTTTGGAAGCAGGACGGACACCTCAAATCAGTAAGATCTAATCTTTTTCTATTTGCATTTGAGGTTCTCATTTCAAAGTGATATATCACATCAGCTTGATGATAAGCTTGGTAAAGTTGACAACTTCCAAGCATGGAATTATTTGATCTCTCTAAAGAAAATGAATTGGACACCTACATGAGTAGAGAGGTTCCAATTCCATATGGATATGAGGCTCAAATCCTTACACAAGAAGAACTTGATCAAGGCCAAAAAGATCATTGTTGATTCAATCACGGATCAACTTGTACCACAAGTGTCTTCCCTAAATACACCAAATATGTTTGATTCCTTGATCAAGCTATTTGAAGATAAGAACTTAAATCAAAATATGGCTTTGAGAAAACAGTTGAAGAATGTGAAGATCTAGAATGAAGAACAACTTGAAGCGGTAGAAGAAGAAGTGAAGAATGTAGAAGTGGTGATAGCCACCTTGAATGGCCTCCCAGGATCATGGGATTCATTCATGCAAAGAATGTATGCCAGAAGGAAGTAAGTGATTTTAGCTCGACTCATAAGAAGAGAAGAAGAAGATGGGAGCAATTGAAGATCAAGCTCTCACCATTCAAAGAAGATCCCTCAAGCGATGAGGAATATGAAGAACTCAATTCTTGAAGAACCTCTTATTCATCTTATCATTTGGATAAGAAATGATGATTTCATGAATGAAGAAGATGATAAAGCAGAATGATCAAGATGGATTCTACCCACGAAACAAATAAAAGATAAGTATTCAATTGTCATTTCATGATATTGTTTTGTTATACATTTGATTATATTCAGTTGATGTGTTATGGATGATAGATTGTTTGCATTAATGACTGTATACTACTAATATGCATGTGATGGGTAAGTAGCTCATGGTGCTATAAAACTCTCCATTGCTACTTATCAAACCTCTTTGCTAAAATATTGGATTAGTGCACAATCTCAATGATTGCATGGTAGAGATGGAAGGCATCTAGAAAGTTTATGTGAGATATGGATGAATGTTGTATTGACTAAATAATTGCATGATGCATAAGAATTTGTCGTTATGCATATGTTTTATGAAATAGTTCTAACCATGCAACTGGTGCATTTGAATTGTAGGAAAGGTCCTGTACAACCTCCTATAAGAAAAGAAGGACGAGACTTGTTCCGAAGAACAAGTGATGACAATTCAAGATTCACTCCAATAAACATGAATCTGAAGCTCCCAGGGTCAGAGACACCATGATGAAAGAAAGAGCTTCAGAGAGTGGTATATCCACCTTGAAGGATGAATACCACCATGGGTACAAGAGATAACTCAAGATGAAGAAAATATTGCAATGAAAGAAGCTATGATCAAAGAATAACAGCTGATCATGGGGAATGATGTATACGATATGATTTTGAGACATAAAGGGAAGTATGTAGTATCTTCCACATGGATCTACAAGAACAAGTGTACAAATAAAGGTTCGTGATTTTCCTCAGAAAGAATAGACTATGACATGGCATACTCTATTGACCAGTATATATCAAGCATAGAACCACCTGTACAGAATGAAGAGGTAAGATGATATTCCACTTCAGGGGGAGTGACTATAGAAAATTATATCTGAGTTCGACATGGTATGACATGATGGATAGATTTGTGATGGATAGAGACTTTACCAAGAGTAAAGTGGGTTCCAACCTTCAAGGTTTAATGCAGAAGACTAGGATATGTTGATGACCCGAGAAGACAAACTCATAGAAGATGTTATGATACTAGAATGATGTTTTAGAATGTGGTATCTTCCAAATGGATTTGCAAGATAAGATATGTTGTTGATAGAAGTAAGGTAAGACTTGTGGCTATAGGTTTCTATCAGAAAGAGGGAATTAATTCTAAAGAGACACTTACTCCAGGAAGAAAGGTACACTTCCTTCAAAACTATCATGGTAGTTTCTTCCATGATAAAGTAAAGACAAGCCTTCCTTAATGGTATGATTGAGGAAGAGTTTTACATCGAATAGTCATGAGGATTTGAAGTTGAAGACAGACGGAATCAAGTATGCAAGTTGAAGAAGGCCCTCTATGGCGTCAAGCAAGCTCCCAGAGCTTGGTATGGAAGAGATTCAATATGTTGGAATGCAAAGTCATGGACACACCCATGGACTCCAACCTGAAGCTGTTAGATGATAACTCATTAGAGTTAGTGGATGCAACTCACTATAGACAGATCATTGGGTCATTGAAGTACTTAACAAATACCAGAACATACATTTGTTTTGCTGTGAACACCTTAAGTCAATATCTTGTTCAACCAAAACGGGTTCACCTAGTAGCTGCAAAACATGTGATGAGATATCTGAAAGGGACTATAGACTTTGGTCTATACTATGATGGTATCCATGAGTATAGATTGTATGGATACACAGATGCAGATTGGTATAGAAGTATCTCAGATAGGAAAATCACATTAGGTAGATTCTTTTGTTTGAGATCTGCTATGAGTTCATGGTTTAGCAGGAAATAGTCTAGTGTTTCTCTTAGCACGGTTGAAGCATAATACATAGCAGATTGCTCTACTAATTTGTGAAGCCATATGGCTTCAGAAGCTGATATTAGGTTTATTTGACATGAAGATGGACACTACAATGATTCTATGTGATAACCATAGTTGTGATGACAAATAACCCTGTGTTCCGACGTAACACGTAGAAATCCGATACTTCTACATACAAGATAAGATGCAGATGATTATACTGTAGATGCAGATGATGGCGATTCGGTATTTCTATACTGAATATAGAGATGATGATGTTTCAGTATTCCCATACTGAAGATATAGATGATGATGACTTTAGTATTCCCATACTGAAGATATAGATGATGATGATTTCAGTATTCCCATACTGAAGATATAGATGATATTTCAGTATTTACATACTGTAGATATAGATGATGGTGATTCCATATACTGAAGTGATCCGGAGACCTAGGTCTTCAAGAAAGAAGAGGGATTGTATCATCCCGGGACATCTGTCCATAATAGATCTGGTGACCGCGGTCCTCGAGAATGTGGTAGGATTGCATCATCCTTGGACATAGTCCTAAAGTGATAGTGAATGATTCTCCCGTAATCAATCCGGTGGCTTCAGTTCTCGAGAATGTGGTAGGATTGCATCATCCTTGGACATAGTCCTAAAGTGATAGGGACTGATTCTCCCGTAATCAATCCAATGGCTTCAATCCACGAGAATGTAGTAGGATTGCATCATCCTTGGACATAGTCCTAAAGTGATAGGGACTGATTCTCCCGTAATCAATCCGATGGCTTCAGTACTCGAGAATGTGGTAGGATTGCA
This sequence comes from Pseudotsuga menziesii, assembly GCA_001517045.1. Classification (NCBI taxonomy): domain Eukaryota; kingdom Viridiplantae; phylum Streptophyta; class Pinopsida; order Pinales; family Pinaceae; genus Pseudotsuga; species Pseudotsuga menziesii. The sequence continues at coordinate 104,729 of LPNX010987805.1, forward strand.
TCGTCCTTGGACTTAGTCCTAAAGTGATAGGGACTGATTCTCCTGTAATCAATCTGGTAACTTCGGTTGTCAAGAATGTGGTGGGATTGTATCATCTCTGGACTTTAAGTCCAAAAGTGATCCAAAGACAAAAAGTCTTTGAGTTGTGGATTGCAGGTTGTAGTTGATGATGATGATGCCGTACTGATCGAAAGATCAGAGTATGATGATGATGACGTACTGATCGACAGATCAGAGTATGATGACGTACTGATTGAAGATCAGAGTATGATGATGACATACTGATCAAAAGATCAGAGTATGATGATGATGACATACTGATCGTAATATCAAAGTATGATGATGATGTTTTTGATTGAAAGATCATAATGTGATGATGATTCTGATCAACAGATCAGAATATTATGATGATGATGTCGCTGCTGATCGAAAGGTCAAAGTGTTGATGAAGATATTGCTGATCGAAAGGTCAAGATGATGAAGATGTTGTTGTTGATCAAAAAGTCAAAGTGCTGAAGATGTTGCTGATCGAAAGGTCAAAATGCTGAAGATGTTGTTGCTGATCGGACAGTCAAAGTACTGAAGATGTTGCTGATCGAAAGGTCCAAATGCTGAAGATGTCGTTGCTGATTGAAAGATCAAAATGCTGAAGATGTTGTTTCCGATCGAACAGTCAAAGTGCTGAAGATGTTGTTGATCAAAAGGTCAAAGTACTGAAGATGTCGTTGCTGATTAAAAGATCAAAATGTTGAAGATGTTGCTGATCAAAGAAGTCAAAGAATTAATGATGATGAAGACTGAAGATTGAAGATGAAGACTAAATGATGTTCAAAAGCTTCCAATGATTTATAGATGTGCTACCATGATGATGTTGATGATGTCCCCTATCTCTCTCCTACTCTTGTTGTTTATGTTGTTGTAGAATACCCTTCTTGTTAACGGGGAGTGTTGAAATATTGTAACTTTGAAGAATATTCTATATGTATATTTTGTGGTCCCCGATGGTCCTACCAAGAGAACCACTTGTATTACATTGTACCCCGATGCTCCTAATCAGAAGAACTAATAAGAGTCATGAGGTAGTCCCCTATAATTGTAAAGGTGGGTCATCAACACCCCAGTGTGGTTACTTGATCCTACATGTGTAACTTGAGCCTACATGATTTAACTCGAGCCTACATGTCGAATGAGTTAACTTAAGTGAACGGATGAATATAAATAGAGGTGTAGCGCTCCTCATTTGGAGCACACACTCTCACTTGAGTAGCGCACTTGTGGAGGAGAGAAGTAGCTAGAGAAGGAGGAGGATCAGGTTTTTGATCTCCTTGTTGGTTTTTCCTTTTTACCTTTTTGGGGCATCTATATTGAGGAAGATTTTGCTGGGTTTTTCCCTTTAGGGTTTTCCCAGGATAAATTTGTGTTGTTCTTGTGATACTGTTTCTTTCAGTGATCCTGTTTATATGCTTTTGTTATGGAAATGAAATGAAATACTGATGTTTTAGCTAAGCATATAAAAATTTAACATAGATATGCCCCCTGCATATTGATTTCTAGCTTCCAAGTAGATTCTTCCGGACAAAAGGCGCTTCCATTGCACCTTTATCTGTCTGATGGTATGATTCAAAAGTAAAAGTTTTATCCTGTCGAGAATGTGCTCCGGTCCCATTTGGAACTCTCCCTCTCGTTCCACCTGGATTTCATTCCATTCAATCCCATGACAAACATCATGAACATATCTTTTCAATAAGGAAACATAAAACACATTATGTACTTAATATTGGGTAGTAGGGCTAACTGGTATGCAACCAACCCTACTTTGGCTAGAATTTCAAATGCCTTGCCATACCTGGGTGCTAATTTCTTATACTTTCCCAATATCAAGGTACTTTTCTTGGGATTTACCTTTGTGTATACATGATCACCCACATGGAAATCTCTATGAGTTCTTTTTAAGTCAACATAACTTTTATTCCTGCCTCGAAAATCCTTCAAGTGTTGTTGTACCTGTTTCATAGTTATTTCTCTTTCTTTTTAATGAATCAGGTCCTAACATCAATCAATTTACATGACTTCTTCACAACTTCTGGAGCATTACCTTTATGTCCCTATGACACTTTTCAAGGACCCATACTTGCAGGAACTTGAAAATATTCATTATAAGCAACTTCTACCCAGGGGAGATAGCCTTCTCTTGGTAGAATTCCACCTTTACACAGGTAATCAACTAAAATTTCCCTTGAAATTGCGCCAGAAGAATTGCTTTCTAAAGCCTTTAATCATCTTTTGGTAACCAGGGCATCCTGCATAAGGGGTCTATGCAGTGCATTTGAATTAAACCATTTTAAAATCTACAATATCAGGCATGTATAACGACGAGAAGATGCAAAATAACAAAAATATATATTCTCATAAGAAACTTGTACTAACTCCACAAATATCCTTCTTTTATCTTGGGAAACAATGGCACCCCCCCTCCCCCAAGACCTTCCCCAAGGGAAACTTTTATCATCCCACTTGGTGTTTGTTTCTTGCAGACCACCACACATGATTTTCTATAATGTATCTCCTAACATGGTTTCTACATCAAAGCATTAGTACATAGTAAATCAAATTATGAACTCACAATTATGTCTCCTACAAAATTAGATTTTTTTGCAATCCTGATGCCATCCACATAATGTTTGGCTTTGGTAAGTGGGAGAACCTATCCTCCATCATTTACACTTGTTGCCAACCTAGAAAACCACACATAACATGTCATTTTAACACAATTTATAGATTAGTAAACAATAAATATAAAAATATCAAAAGTCTAAATTTTGGATTTAGAAAATCTATTGTGTTTACTTTTCACTGCCATGAGGTCCTTCTTAGATGCTTGGCCCTTGTATAGGGTAGATTCTTGTCTTTATTTTATTGGACATAATCGTACTGCCATGTCTTTAGTGAAATCTACTTGAAATTTGTAACTTCCAAACATCCAAGCAATTTGTGTGGGTCTCTATAAGATTCACACTAATCCCTGAAGTGATCTTCAAAAGTTACAATACTAAGTAATTCAAACCATATCAGTTGCTACCATTTCCATAACACTATATGGTTATCTTAAATGCATCATTGAAATAACCAGACATTTTTACCTTGTTTATGTAACTGAAACAAACCTTCCATACCCATGATTTAAGCAATCGTGTTCATCATCCCTTCATACCATATCATGACATACTCATTGCACCCTTCACCCCATACTATGGTTTGGTTTTTTTATTAACTAAACATTATTTGTTCATCCTTTTTTCTCACTACTTTATGTAGCTTATTGGTTTGATTTCAGTGAAGGGACACTCTAATCCTAATGCCCGACTTCTCTATATACAGTCTTTCTTGTGACTGATACACAATGTAGTTAGGTTCTATATTTGGCAGAACCTCTAAATCCAACCATTTCGGCCAGTATTCCTTTGAATCTTAATGAAGAGCAGACTTAAAAATGGTGGTGAGCTGTTTTTCATAAAAATTCCGCATCCAAACTGGACTATTAACCAACTCACTAGTTGATTTAGTGGAATTGTTAAGGACAATTAGATCTTGATCCACCCAGATCGATGGTGGAATTCAATTAATATAGATCGGATTACATTAAAAATTCTACATCCATTCAGTTTTGTGAAGACTGTGCAACTTTAACCAGTGGAATCGCTAAAAAACGTAGATGTTCTTGAACGATCAACCCTGTTCATTGATCTTGATCTCCTTTGTGTCGATTACTTTCCCATTTCGCATCCTGACTCACCTTTTATCTTCTGCACTCTTCCTTATAGCAAAATGTTCCACAGAAATTGGATCTATCTCTAGTCAAAAGGAACAATGAAATTTTGGGTCCACATTCCACAATTTAATCTTCGTGCACTTTAGTTCAGCAGAATTTCCACCAACCATTGGATCATCATGTTCATCAGATCTCACCCATAGATCTACCCCTACATGTTAAGTTTGATTTAGCCATTCCAGAGTTATATCTTACTTGTAACTCCCCTTTGTGGAATATATCCTCGGCCACAAATCTATCTGATTTACAGATATTTAACTCAGATGATTCACAATTGAATTTATCATAGGAATGATTAGTTTCATTCACATTGTCCCTTTGTCTTTTGATCAGAGAATCGATCACTAGATCATTGTCCAAATTTTCCAAATTTTTCCTTGTCCAATTCAGAATTCCGTCGGAAAAGCTATTTCCCACGCATGACATCCTTGCAAATCTCCTCATAGACCCTATAATGGTTTATCGACAGAGGCTCCATTGTGCCTATATCGTCTATAAGTAATTTTCTTGCAAGCACCTTTCTGGTTTCTCTTGGATGTCCAAGGAAAACACACCAAGTGTTAACAGTACTCTCAGTACTAAATCAAGATGCCCAACAACAAGTTAATTAGAAGTAAAGCATTCAAATTATGCTTTATGGTCCTGTATTTCTTCTTCACATTCATCAAACAAGATTAGTTACCTTCTGGTTAGCTCCAGTGGCTGATTGAACTAACACGTGTTTCGTATTATTTACCTTGGTGAGTTGGCAAAGCTCCCTCATCCTTGGGGTATTGCAACTCATGTGGCTGCTGGATCGCTTAAGATAGTAGTGGTGGGGTTACAACTAAGACCTTCTCACATTGTACAATTTCCTTTTCAACAAAATACATGAGCTTTATTAAATAAAGCTACCTGAGCCATGTTTAATCAGTTACATGATTAGTACTTTATTTTCAACCGGAATACAAGAAATATGATTAAGTTATTTTTGGTACCTCTTCAATACTGCCACCGGTTACCTTTCGAGTGGAGATCACAAGGGAAGTTATTTTCACAGATCACCTAGCATACTTTTTCTTTTACTGTAACATGCAAAGCTAAGTTACATTCTATGATTTCCATTTAAGTGAGAATCATTGGGGCCATACAACATATCACTTTTGATATTATTTCACATTTCTTCTCAGAAATCATTCAAGAAGCCATTAATCATTGACTAAACTTATTCGTACAACAATCCTCATGCATACCTGATCATTAATCCATAATACATTAATCTATTTTAGTCCTACAATAATCAGGTAATTTCCACCAAAGACAACCCTTCATGAATCACTTACCATACGAGCATCCCTTTTTCCTCATTTTGGATTTTTTCGAACAAGATAGTGTTCAGTTCTTCCTAAGCCTTCAGAGCTTGTTCATTATCTTCCTTAAAATTTCTTAATTCAAGTTATTAATTTATTCATAGTCCTTTTTAACTCAAATTTATTTTCATGACTTTCATTTAGATCTACCTGGAACTCTTCATCCCTTAGATTACCCTCTTCATTTAAATGTTTTTCCGAGTGACGTTCCTTTTCTGTAGAAATTCCCACATCTGCCATATTTCTTGCAAAAATATTTGTACTTCTCTTTGTTGTGTAAGATAATTTTCAAGACAAAATAAATATGAGTTGGTTTGTTGTTTTCTATAGTAGTTTTGTGCTGCACCTATTTAGGCCTAGTGCTAAAACCATGGTCTGATACCATATGTAACATACCTCAAAATTGAAATATAAAAAAAATTATATAACCATATATCTTTTGTTCAGGTACACGGGGTACTCCCAAAATACCGAAGAGCTAGAGAAACCACTTCACACAAAAAGATCATAGATCAATACACCGATGTTTGTCACGTGGTTAAAACCCTCGAGAGGGAAACAATCCACGGCCCCAGCCAAATATCTACTTGGAGCAATTTATTATGCAAAAGAAAGAAAGTTAGATGACCTTCTCATAATCGATCAACTAGCCAAGGACCCTCCATGCTCTTTAAATAGAGATCATGGACCAATCAGATGTTAAGCCATGGATCAATGGTAGGTATGATCTAAGAGAAGTTGAACCGTTAGATCACTGTATGTCTAGAGCATATCATGACTGTTGCTAGGGTTTTACCCCTAGCTTGTACGAATGAGTACCTACTAAGGACAATGGATTCCTTAGTAGCAGTTCAATGATATGTGAATTAAAAGCTATAACTGAAATAAAAAGCTAAATCTAAACATGTTCATGAAGCAAAACAGTAAAAAGTAAATAACGATTTTGTATTGATCTGACCTCCAATGTGAAGGTTGGTGAAGCCCTTTGTGGTGATCCGAGTCGGTGGCTCCGAGCTTCAAGATGCTTCTTCTCTTTCTCCAATGGTGGAAATGGGCCAAAAGGGGCTCTCACGGTGAAAGTAGCTCAATGGTGAGCTAGGATTTCAAGAGCAATTTTGGCAGAGGCAGGATACTTGTGATTGTGGATGTGAAATAAGGGATCTCCACCCGTTATTTATAGTTGGAAACCATGCGGTTTAGGGTTAGGGTTTCACCTGTTTAGGGTTTTTTCCTCATTTTCCTCATTATTTCATATTTTTTCTTCCTTTTTGGATATTTTTGCTTTTTTGAAGGAATTTTGGATATTTTTGGAGGAAAAAAGGGTTTTATGGCCTTTTGGAGGTATTTTAAGCCTTTCGGAGACTTTTTGATGGTTTTATGGGTTTTTGATGGAAATATGGTAGGAAAGTGGACAAATGAGCCGTGTAATGGGGTAGATGAGGTAGTGAACCATTTTTGGGTGTTAACAGATTGCCCCCTGATGTGCGAGGGCAGGAGCTCATCGTATGGCCGATGGACATCATAAGTCATATATGTTTTTCCTGGGGTGTGGAGAAGAGAAGGAACCAACTGAAGCCCGAAACAACGATCCCGAACCAACTGCAAGGACTGAAAAGTACATAACCTCAATAATGGAGGAGGAATCATCTGATCATATAGATGAGGCGGGCATTCCCATGCTCGTATAAAGATACATAAAAATAACTGTGAGGCCCAAAAAGAGGGACCTGTAGGATATATAGGAAACCGCTATGTATATCATAAGTGTCCAGAGGGGACACAAATATGGAATATACTGCTGGGCTGACCATGTTTGAACTGAACAACTGACGCACTGGAATGATAGTAGTGCTACTGAATGTGGTTCCACAGGAACTAATGAGCTGCTGGATCAAAGCGACAACGGTCATAAGTGCAATGGTACACTGATCTGGAACTGAACTGGGTACTCAAGGAAGCATGGAACTGGATGGCTTCCGAATATAATCTCCAACGTAGCCCGGATATCCACGGGAACATATCACTGGGCGTTCCAAAGTGACTCACCAATGTGCTAGAGTCGGGGGAAATCCGGGGTCTTCGACACATAATGGAAAGGATATACATCCTGCGCGATTCTCAACGATGCGATTAAGGTGCTGAAGTCGAGCATGTGAGAAACAACTATTCAGAGAGGCAATGATGACTCCTCCCAAAATGGTCCGTAGGCACTCACCACAGATGGTGATGGGTCCAAGGCGCAGGGGCCTCTTGGTCGATCCTCTGGAATAGAGGGGCTGTCATCGACAGAGGGAGACCTGCAACTATCAAGGCAATGATGTTTCCTTGACAGGAGTGCGAGGTCAAAAACCGAACTGTGATAGTACTGATGGCAGGAGTGATAAACTGGGGGGAATAACTGGGCAAGTAGAGTGGGTGGACTCAAACTTCCTTTGTTCAGAGTATGATGGAGGGGATGATCGAGCAACATATGAGACTGACTGGTGGTAAGGGGATCATAGCGGTATAGGATCTGAGGGTGATTGGGTTGAGGGAGACTCAAGCTATGGTAAAATGGCAGGAGATTGCAGAATACTCTGAACAAAGGCGACCTGATTGGGGGTGCTGCCGAGAGGATTGATCATAGCGCCAAGGAGCGTGGGGGGACTTCTTCATGGGTGAGGGAACTAGAAGAAGTGTGGATATAAAATGGTACTGTCATGTGGATTTTACGAGCCCAGGACAGTTCATGCTCGTGGTCGCTTTCAATTTTAAGGAGTCTGAAAGCAAATAAGAAGACTCTGAAATAATGGAATGATACTGTCGTGTGGATTTTACGAGCCCACGACAGTACATGCTCATGGTTGCTTTCAATTTTAAGGAGTTTGAAAGAAAATAAGAAGACTTTGAATAAATGGCCAGGCAAGGAGGAAGTGTTCAATCAAGGAATATTTATGATGACCAGGACTGAGGGTGGGGGGGGGACACTGGTGGGCCTCCTTGCGAGGTGAATGAATGGTGGAAAAATAATGAAACATTTGCAGTATAACAGGAGTGGATGGCTCATGTAAAAAGTGTAAAAGAATCTGATGATGGCCGATGCGGAGTGCAAATTGATGCGGCAAGGTGTAGGGACGCAATGTTGAGATTGTACCAAGTGAGAGCGAGAAATGATCTCAAGCATCATCACGAGCTCAGAGAAATGAATCCGGCGATATAAAAAGTGTTAAAAACGGAGAGCGGCCAAAGTGGCGCGCAAACCAAGGTGACTATTGGTATCGAAAAAATGATGTAACAAAAAATAATGCAACGAGGTGACCATTGTGATGGTTTTGTTGTGCTGATTCCAATGGTGGAAACGGTTCTGAAAACGGACTCCGTTTGGGTTCAGAATGGCCAAAGAAGAGAAAAGTAAACGGACTATAAATAGTAAGTGGGCCCAACATGACATGTGTCATTTGACTAGTGGACGTTGACTCGTGATCGCAGTGGACCAGAGCTGAGTTGTCATTTCTGGACGATCTGACTAGTCGATTGCGGAGTCGGGAGATACAGGTATTCCGTTAAACTAATACCTGCATTAGTTTTGGGTTTGGGGGGGGGGTAGTGGGTCCTAGGGAATGATTTGTACGGTCCACGTGGGTGGACCGCGGGTTAGGGGGGAGAAACCATGGTCTCAGACCGCGGGTTCAGGCCTGGACAGTCGCGGTCTCGAACCGCGGGTCTGGGCCGGGACAGCCGCGGTTGTGGACCGCGGCTGTAGGCCTGACAGCCACGGTCGGGGGCCGCGGCTGTAGGCTTGACAGCCACAGTCGGGGACCGGGCTGTTCTGGTTTTTGTTTGGATGGGTGGGAAGGTCCATTATTTTGACATGAGCCTGATGAGACTTCGTTGTGTGATTGATAGGATGCGACAGGTACTATGGAGGGAGCGAGAGGTTCCGGACGAGATAGTGACAGTGGTTCGAGAGGATCGCCAGGTGCGGTCATTGTTAGGACTCTTCGGACTGTTGAAGTTCGCAGAGGTTCCTATGATGCGGTTAGCAGGATTGCTGCTGAACCGGTTGGTCGGATTATGGGAGCCAGACGCATTGGTGTTTTGAGTGCAGGGAGAGAGGGTGGACCTCACCCTCACTGATGTTTATTTCTTGACGGGGTTGCCCTGCTTGGGGAGGGTAGCAGATACTCAGCCGCGGGTGTCTGCGGACCTGGATATGGATGATATGGTGGAGTGGTTCTGTCGGCCAGAGGCTCGGGTGCATCAGAATGCACTCCTGGTGAGGGATCTATGGGAGCCAGCAGTACAGGCGATGGCGGCATGTGTGGTTCGTATTTTGGGGTCCCAGTCACCTGAGAAGGTGTCTGGGGGTCATATGCAACTCGTGGAGCATGTACTGGCCGGGACCTATTTTGCGTGGGGCCAGATGTTCCTGACCTGCGTGCAGCGACAGCTGACTGTAGCGAAGGAGTCTGGTAAGGGATTTTGTTATGGTTCATTTTTGTGTGCCTTCTTCATGGAGAGGGTCCCCACACTGCGGCCGCGGGTGCCGGTCAGAGCAGGAGGCTTGAGGGAGCCTCGGATGGTGCGGTGGGGAGAGATGATGCGCCGCCGTGGTGGCGGGGATGTAGGGCGATACTTCATGCAGGAACTGTATTTGCAGTGGCTCCAGCTACCACTGATGCTGGAGGACTATCCATACAGGGATATGGACTTCACAGGAGATCCGGATGCTCCGCGGCCACCAGGACAGGCATGGGGGCCAGACGGTATGTATGGTTTGTTTGCATTGTCTAGTTTTATGATATATTGTTGATATATGGTAACTAACAAAATGGTGTTTTGCAGATGTGGGTCCGAGGCCACCGCCAGGACATGTGGCGCGTAGAGGGACTGTGGCCATTCCTGCTTTGCCTGGGCGGGGGGAGGTGCGTCATCCAGATGTAGAGAGGACACTGGAGTCTGTACAGGTGCTTCTAGATCAGTTGCTAGTGGGAGTGACTGACGCAGGATGGCGGGACCTGGATCCGGCTGTGGTCCAGGATTGCTTGGGGGTACCCCGAGATTTTAGATCGATCGCGATCCAGGTGGCCCTATTGGCGGACAGGGCACGGGCCGAGGGGCCCAGACGGGATGTGGATGCGCCGAAGGAGGAGCGAGGAGAGGAGTCAGAAGCAGCGGACACTGACAGTGATGTCGGGTATGACTCCCATTAGGGGGTGCAGGGGACTCCCCCCTATTTTTTGTAGCTACGGCTTGTACTTTATGAGGTTTTGGGATTGTACATATATTTTTTTGTATAGCTGAGTACAGGGGTACTCAGGACATGTATAGCTCATGTATATTATATATATATATATATTTATGCACATGGATGCACTTTTTTGTTTATGATGTTTTACCATTTGTACGCAGGTGGATGCGCTTGATGATGTGTTATATGTATGTGTTTGCACGTGGATGCAAGTAGTCTAGGATGTTGGGCACGTGGATGCCCCTTGCATATTTTATGTGATGTGACATGATTTATGTATGATTAGGCACATGGATGCCCCTATGGATGCAAATGTGGTTTTATGGTTTATGTTCATGGATGTCAATGTTGATGCACTGTAGTCTTTTTGGTTTTTGATATAGTTGGATGAGATGTTATGATGCATGATGGAGATGTTTATATGGTGTGATTGATATGCCAATCTAGCATGTTATTGGCCATTTGATCTGCGACACTATTTTGAGCTCTTGGGACATGTGTGAATGTGACGGATTCAAACTGTCGGCTAAGTTGTTTTGTACGCAGGAATTTTCTAAATAGGCAAGGATCGCGCACCTGGTAGCAGTTGTTGAGCTGGGAGACAAGTAGCTGGGAGTCCAAGAACACATGTAGGTGACATATACCCATCTGGAGGGAAGCAGTCAGGAGACCAGTCACAGCATCATATTCTGCCTGGTTATTGGTAGCGGCACCTATACATATTCCGTCAAGGTGAATCAGTTCGTCGGAACGGGAGTATAAGACCCATGTTGCAGAAGCCAGGTTGGGAGACCAGTGGCTTGCCCCATCAGCGAAGCCAATGTAACGAGGTGGAAGATGGTCCATCTGTGGTCATGCAAAGACGATGAATGTGAGATTATGGTAAAAAAGGGAAAAAACAAAAAAAAGGGAGAGCAAACTTTACAATGCGGACCAATGAGGTCGCAGTTTCAGTTATGGGAAAAAACGTTTAAGATACAACCCATTGCGGGGGTTGCATAAAGGGTGGCCTTCAGAGTCGGCTAAAACGTATGCCCCCTTGCCGAGGCAAGTCTGAACGATGTAAGGGCCTTGCCACATGGACTCAAACTTTCCTTTACCGGTTTTGTCGTGGGCTTGGTCGTAGGCGAGGACGAGGTCCCCTTCGTGGAAAGTTCGAGGGTGAACATGTTTGTCATAGCTGGCTTTGGAGCAGTTTTTGGCAGCTTCGATGTTCTAGAGAGTGGCACGACGATCTTCATCGGCTTGTTCGAGGGATAGCAGATGTTGCTCAAGGGGGGAGGTATCGGGGAGAAGCTCAATGGCGATGTGTAAGGCAGGTATCTTACACTCGATGGGGAGGACAGACTCTACACCGTGAACTAAATGAAACGGGGTAAAACCAGTGGCGGTCTTGGTGGAGGTACGGTAAGCCCATAAGGCAGGGAATAGCATATGGTGCCATTTGGACTTATGCCAATCAACAATGCGTTGGAGTATGGTTTTTAGTATTTTGTTAACGGCTTCAACTTGACCGTTCCCTTGAGGGTAGTAAGCCGAGGAAAACTGGTGTTGGAACTTGAGGAAGGTAGATAATTCGTGCCAAACGGAGTCTTCAAAGTGTGATCCATGGTCTGAGACCAACTGTTTAGGGACCCCGAATCGAGTGATAACATGGTTGAAAAAGAAACGGGCAGCAGTGTCCGTGGTACAGTTGAAGGTGGGCATGGATTCCACCCATTTGGTGAAGTAATCGACGTCAACAATGATGTACTTATGGCCGTTCGCAGATGGGGTTCTACACTCCATGAAGTCGATGGCCCACTTACAAAAGGGACCAACGGTAACGACTGGGTGTAACGGAGCAGGTGGTGTCCGGGCCTTGGGGGAAAAAAGTTGGTAGTTATGGCAATGCTTGACTACAGTGATGCAGTCGGTAAAACGTGTGGGCTAGAAGTATCCAGCGCGGATGACCTTTTGGGCAGTGGCCATCCCTGAGAAATGGCCGCCGCAGGCACCGCTATGGCAATCATTAAGGACCTGTTCAGCTTCCTCGTGTGTAAGGCAACGATGAAGAATTGTGTCGACTCCTCGCCAGTAAAGGACATCTCCTATGAGGAGGTAGCGAAGGGCCTGGTGACGAATACGACGACGTCCATTATGAGTGACGGTGGGTCAGAACTTCTGCGTGCGCAGGTATAACAAGATATCATCGTACCATGGGTCATCGGACGAGATAGTAAACAAGTGATTATCGGGTAACTCTTTGGAGATGGGTGGGGTCGGGATAAATGAAGGGAGATCAGTGATGAGCTGGGCAAGCACAAGGGATTTAGTGCTCTTAGGTGTTCGGAATGTGAGGTCATATTCCTGGAGGATAATGACCCATTTAGCCACATGACCTTGCAGGAGCCGCCGGTTTAAGAGATATACCATGGGGTTAGAATCGGCGACGACTGTGGTATGACTAAGCAAAATGTAGTGTCGCAACTTTTGGACGGAAAAGACCATTGCTAGGGCTAGTCTCTCCTCATATGGGTAACGTAGGGGTGGGTCGGACAAGGTCTGGTTGACATAGTAAATGACATGCTCTTGGCATGAGGCATCTTCTTGAACCAAGACTCCAGACACAGCATGCTCGGATGCCGAGACGTAAAGGATGAAGTCCGAGAGAAATCCGGAGGGGAAATCAAGGGGGCTTGTGTGAGAGCTTTCTTGAGGGCTTTGAATGTAGCTCCGGCTTTCTCGTCCCAGACAAAGGGTATGTGGGTACGGAGCAAGCGCGAGAAACCGTGAACGGTTGTGGTGTAATCAGGAACGCAGCGTCGAAGAAAATTGGATTGCCCTTGCAGACTTTGGAGTTGCCAGAGCGTTCGAGGAGAGGGAAGGTCTAAGATGGCTTGGACTTTCAGGGGATCAACAGTAATTCCTTTCTGGGAAATAATGAAACCTAACAATCGGCCTGCCGGGACGCAAAAGACGCACTTGTGTGGGTTCAAGTGGATCTGATATTTGCGACAACGCAAAAAAACATGCTGAAGGTCATCAAGGTGGTCTGATCGTTTTCGGGAATGAGCTGTAAGGTCATCAAGGTAGACGAGCAAGATATGGACCAAATCATGAAAGTAATAGGTCATGGTCTGCTCGAATGTGGCACCAGCATTTTTTAGGCCAAAAGGCATGACGCGATAGGAAAAGGTGCCCCATGGGGTAGTGAAAGCGGTTTTGTACTGGTCTTCCTTGCGGATTTGGATCTGATTGTATCCGGAAAAACCGTCCATGAACGAGAAGACTTCATGCCCCGCACACGCATCAATGAGCTGGTCAATAAATGGCGTAGGGAAATTGTCTTCGGGACATGCGCGGTTTAAGTCTCGGAAGTCGGTGCATACCCTGATGGTGCCTTGTTTCTTGTTGACAGGAACAGGGTTTGAAACCCAAGTGGTATAGGAAATAGGATAAATGAATCCTGCCGTGCGAAGCTTTTCAATCTCTGCTTTGACAGCTGGTAGTTTTGAGGGATGTATGGGACGCTGTTTCTGACAAACGGGGGGTACATCAGGCCATGTGTCAATGTGGTGCTTTATAATGGCGGGGTCAAGACCAGGCATTTCAGTATAGGACCAGGCAAAGACATCACGGAATTCTTTGAAGAGTTTTTTGTATTCCTCAACCTCCTGCGCAGTGAAAGATGCTCCTAAAGTGATGAGTTCAGGGGTACCTTTGGGGGCAGCGATATCAATTTGGATGACAGGTGAGATGTTGGCCATGTTAGCCTCTTTGAAGGCGTCAGGAGCAGGAATAGGGTCCTTGAACCAGTCGACCTTGGGGGGAAGGAAGTCTTTGGATTCAACTGCAAATTGGGTAGCAGTGTTATAGGAAGATTCATCTGGGAGGAAGTAGGAACGATGGTGCATGTCATCCCAAGGATAATCCGGGGTAGTGAGAACCTCGAGAATCTCCTCATCCATACGGAATTTTTGTGTCGTCAAATCGGTTGACGAAGGAGTAGTGGTGGAAGAGATCATATAAATGGTATTAATCTCTTCGGAAGAGGAAGAGTCCGGGGGATGGATTTCCACAATGGTGGGTGGTGCCGTCTCAATATCCAGATTGTTCATCTCAAAGAGAGTGGTATTGACCTCTCCGGAAGGGGAAGAGACCGGGGAATGGATTTCCACAATGGTGGGTGGTGCCTTCTCAAGATCCAGATTGTTCATTTCAAAGAGAGCTACTCTGTACTCGGGGAGATCGGGACAATGATGTGAGTAATGCCCGTAGACACCGCATAAGGCACAGGAGTGGTTAGTGCGCAGGGATTTGTCTCGAGGCATAGGGGTTGGATCTAGATGGACAATTGGGATAGTGGGGTCGTCGTCAAGTAGTTGCATGTATTCCTGTAATGCCGGTAACTGAGTACATAAGTGAGTCGCATGGCCCAACTCATCGCACAGCGCGCATTTGGGAGGAGCACGAAACACAGGGGGATTTTTGACTGTCTTAGGAGGTGGGATAGCAATGTAAGGTTGGGGGCCTCTGCCCCCAGTGGGTTTGGGAAGAAGAGGGGGGGTTTCGTGGAGGCTGACGGGGTAGCGACACTGGGAGGTAGTTGACTAGTAGTGACAATGGGTTGCACCGGTTGCAGGATGATATCTGGTGTCGACGGACGAACGGGAGGTGAAAGATACCAAACGGGTAATCCTAAGGTTAACCC
>LPNX010987805.1:137134-212134 GCA_001517045.1 Pseudotsuga menziesii
ACTGTGGACCTCAGAAGTCGGAAACTTCATAAAACAATCACTTAGACTTTTTTCTTTCCTCCTTCTGCTTTTCTCCTTCTGCTGTGGACCTCAAAAGTCAGAAATTTCATAAAACAAACAATTGAACCTCCTACTTTCCACCTTCTGCTGTGGAACTCAGAAGTTGAAAACTTCATAACATGATCACTTAGACTTTATTATTTCCACCTTCCACTTCTTGGATTTCGTTGTAGAACTCAGAAGTCAGAAACTTCAGAACACGATCACTTAGAATTTCTCCTTTTCACCTTGCTCTATGGAACTTGGAAGTCGAAAACTTCATAACATGATCACTTAGAATTTCTTCTTTCTGCCTTCCACTGTGGAACTCAGAAGTTGAAGACTTCATAACATGAACACTTAGAATTTCTTCTTTACACCTTTCGTTGCGGAACTCGGAAGTGGAAAAATTTATAAAAAAAATACTTGAATTTTCCAATGAAACTTCGCGACTAACATCAGTCGTTGATTTTCCTTGTAGATTAGATCTAGACTATTGATCTTATAAACTTGGAAATCAACATCTATGAAATTCGGGTTTCATTTCAACCTTTTGGGACTTCCATAGATCTGTCTTCCGACTTCCGTAGTTTTTCAATCCATCGATCTTGTTGCAGGTTAGATCTGGACCGTTAAAATTCTATTTTTATGTATCATAGTTTAACTATGGATTCAAGGGTTTCCAAATTTGCTTTGGGGTTTAAATGAATAAAATTAGGTTTTCTATTATGTAAAAGTATTTCATTTTCAATACTTACAGATCTATACTCTAAAATGGCATTATCGTCTCAAATGCAATTCCCAATCGAGAAGCAATTTTAGGAAAGATTGACGAGGTCGATCCAGACAGACAAACTTAAATAAATGCATGAATACGTGCAAACTTAAAAATATAGGATTCTCTTCTTTAAATGAAGACTCATTATTTTACAATAATTCAAGTATTGAAACCGATCCATAACAGACCAACAATAGCCAGCTCTGCAGAATTATGCTCAGATCAAAATATTAATTACTACGATACTATCATTGTACAGATCTCTGATAAACAAAACATGGATGATGATTCTACAGAAATGCATACACAGTGCTTCCTGGATAAGTAACTGCAATTTAACGATTCTCACTCAGTGTTCTTTTCCACTTGTCATTTTCCTCTTGTGGGTCAGCAAACACTTTTCAACAACTATATCCACTTGTGTTTTCCTTCAGTATATTTTATTAATAGGAATGTTTTATTACAAGTTATTATATTCTTGATCTCTTGTCAAAGAATAATGAAATAATAATAAAAATATTTTCTAGCAGAATTAATAATTTTTAATTTAGGGAGTGTTACAAAGATCAAAATAATTGGGAATGGAACTAATGAAGAATGAGATTGAGAGATAAAATGGAGGCTATAGAGAGGACACACGAGGAACTAGACAATTCATTGGCTTAGATGATGGAAATTAACGATTTCTAAGATTGACTCAAATTATATTTGTCATCATGATTGAAATTTTTTGGATTTTTTTCTATTTCTATGGATTCCCTTCTAAAGCGAGAGGAATTTAAAGAGTGATATAATCTAGGGTTTTAGTTTGATCAAATTCTAGAAAGTGTTTAGAATTGAAATAGTTATCTACAATGGCTAACTTAGAGAGACAATTGTGACTAGTATTAGTAATGTGTTCTTTAAGGAGAGTTTGAATAGATCTACCAGTTTGTCCAATATAGGTTTTTACACATGAACACAGAATCCAATAAGCTCCTTGGGAGAGAAATGGGATAGAATTTTCTTCTACAGATCAAAATAACTATTTAAGAGTTTTTTGAGGTTTAACATAATTTTGATATTCTTTCTAATTAAAAGTTTAGAGATATTGTCAATAATGCATTGGATGTAAGGGAGATAGATTAACTTCATGGGTAGGAGAATTAGGATGGGATAGTTTGGGTTCAAGGTAAAGTGATCTAGATGGAGATAGGTGTCCACCCACCTATTCCACTGGCTCAAAAAAATTGTCCATTGTGGCATTTTCCTAGTTATTTTTCTACGGTTATTCAGGTCCCAAACTTCCGGGGTCGTTTTGAGACCCTAAATGACTTTTTTTGGTGATTCAAGAGGCCATACGGTTGCCAACTATATGCAATGTATCCCAGGTGGAAGATGTAAATCTTATATAGATCTTTCCAATGAGCTATCAAGCACCCAAATCAGAGATCGTATGCAAAATCTATGACCCCGAGACATTGACTATTCAACTAACCACATTGTGGCAACAAACTTTATGATTGTTCATCTTTTAGGGTTATGTTTTGGAATTTTGGGGTTCTTTTTCTCATGCTTATTATAAATATGCCCTTTTTGCCTTATTTTGTATTCAACTTGGCATAGATGAGCATAGCAGATACAAATCTCTTATTAGAGATAGCTACAACCATTCTAGTTGTTGTATTTATATATTCTTCTATTTCCTCTATCTAATAGAATATGTGTTTAATGTATCTCTTTTTTTATTGCAAAATATTTGTGTTTATAATTTTGTCTATGTTCTTTCATTTCGTTCACACATAAATCCAGATCATAAATATCTATTAATTCGGTTAAGACGATATCTATTTTCTAAGAGTGCTTTAGAGAGGTGGGGTCTTTCTTCACTTAAATGTCATGTCTCATATATGTGAATTTCTCTTGTAATTAAGTTTTTAGGTATTGTAGGTTTTTTAGGAGGGTGGTGGTGGGAATGAACATGCAGGTATCTATCATG
Organism: Pseudotsuga menziesii; assembly: GCA_001517045.1. NCBI lineage: Eukaryota > Viridiplantae > Streptophyta > Pinopsida > Pinales > Pinaceae > Pseudotsuga > Pseudotsuga menziesii. Next base: position 139,930 of record LPNX010987805.1, read on the forward strand.
AGTATGGGTATTTTTCTGGTAAGCTTGGTGAGATAGGGATCGATTCAGTTGACCAGTAACTAAACCATCTAGAAATGGAAGAGAATTGGATTTTTATATTTCCATGGTGAACTAAATGTGGAAAAATATTTTTTATATGGGCATGAAAGTTACTAAGAGAGGATTGATCATGAGGAAAAATGGAAAATGTGTCATCAAGGAAACAAAATTAACATTTTTGTTTCAATGAAAAGTTATTCTAAGGTCTACGGTTTCAAATTGTTTCATGAAAATGTTGGCAACAACCACAGATAAACATGATCCCATCATTGTTCCTTTAGTTTGTTCGTAGAAAGTTTCATTGAAGAAAAAGAAGGTAGTGGGAAGGTGAATTCAAATAATTTTTAGGGTTTCTTCATCTACAAGTTTGGAGATAATATCAAGGAATTTGGGAATGGGTATTTGGTGAAAAGAAATACAACATTGAAACTAAACTTTAGATATTCATCACCAAGGTGAATATTTTGAATTTTATCAGTAAAATATGAAGAATATTTTATAAATGAAGGGGTTGGACCTATGAATGGCTAAAGATTGTTAGCTAAAAAGATAAACAAAGCATGTTTAGGAGAACCTATAACACTGAAAATGGGTCTAAGAGGGGTGTATTTCTTGTGTATTTTTTGCTGGACATAGATTTTAGGAGGTTAGGGATCATGCGGAAGAATTTGGTTTTTAATTGAGGGTTCTAAGAAGGAATGTTTAGTGGAATTGATAACTAAAATGGTAATTTTGTAAAATGGATATTCACATAGGTATTTAAAATAATAGGAATACATGAGTTCAAGAAATTTTCCTTCATAATCAATTGAGTTCATGATTACAGTTGCATTTCCTTTGTCAACTTTGAGTATGAAAATTTTCTTGTTGAAATTTAGCTTTTGTAGAGCTACAAATTCATCCTTAAAGAGGTTAGGCTTTTAAATTCTGGTAGATTTGAGAACTCGAGAACAATATTTCCTAATTTCTTCAGCTTCTTATGAACCAAGATGAAAATGAATGGATTCAATGGAGTATATAATATATTTAGGAGGAATCCAATAAGGGACTATGGCATAGTTAATCCTTTTTATAAGGGATTAAAAGTGAGATATTCAATCACTAATTAGATGAAATATTAACAATAGTATAAAAGGAAAATAGGTTCTAAAGAGAGGAAGAGGGAAATGGGGTGGAGGAATAAGATGATGTAGATAATTGGACAAAGGATGAACCAATTTTTATTGAGTTTATTTTATATTTATGGTTATAAAACATTATGTGTGTGTGTGTATTCATAATTACAAAGATAAAGTGTCTTAAGATTTCAATGGCTAATAATGTGTCAAATTGTAGTAGTGATATCTATCTACAAGTTCATGGAGATCGAATGGATATTGGAGACATAGTAAATATTGTATATGAAGTGAACCCATGGAAGAAAATGACAGTGATAATGTAATTGAGAATTATGGGATAAATAGATTTATCCATGACACATTTTTCTCCAATGGATGAAAAATTTGGTGGCATTCATGATGCAGCTCTAATACCTCTAATTTATAGGGAAGAAAAACCCATATATAAAAGCTTGAGGAAAAATCTTGTCTTTTCAATATTGTTGTTCATGAATTTGAATGTATTAAATGGTTTATCAACTGCTTGTATCACATATATCCTTAAGGTATGTAATATAATTGTTCATACATTAAGAACACTTTTTCTATTTTTATTAGTGTTAGTTAATATTGTATAAGGATGCAATAATGACAAATAATATTCTTTATAATAATTTATTATTTATGTTGTATATTGTTACAAAATTTTTCCTAGCACCATCAAATAGTTTACCTTACATCTATGGAAAATTTTCACTCATTATGATAGATAAACGAATGGAGTATCAAGTGATTAAAGCATGTCTAATGATCATATTATATATTATGGAAAATCTGAAACAAAATGGAGTTCCCTCAATTTGGAATTAGTGTATTTTGAGCCTATCAAGTAACAAACAAAGTGGACTATGAGGTTCTTCATTATATTCCCATAATTCCACATTTTGAACGATTGCTTAGTTGCAAAAAAATAGAATACATGCATAAATTCCTTCTAAAATGGTGGATTCCTTCCTTATAACCCTTGAACCTAGGTCCTCTTCTAATCCCAATCAAGATTTAATTCTTCTAATTCTTTCATGAATTAAAAGTTCAATATCTCTCAACCCTTCTACTTCTTCTACTTCTTTCATGATATCGATCTTGACATTGTTAAAAAATAGACAAAAGGTGTCTCTAGAATATATTTAAAAGGGGACATTCAGGAAGCCAATTTATGGGATTATATATCCCTTAAATAAAGAAATTACAACTTGTTGATTAAATTCAATTACGATTGCATCCCCTTATAGTGTACCCATTTCCAGTAGGTGTGGAATCTCCCTAAACTTTATTGCAAATTACAAATTATACCTACTCTCAACCAAGAGGTTTCAAGATTCGATTTAGTACAATATCTTCTGAGAGCATAATTCCCAACTAGGTGAATACACATGATACAGACTAGGCCCACTATATATATATTTTTTTGACCATGGGAACAGCAACCTCCCAAGGGTATATCCAACAGCCTGCAATCCAGATATACCAAAAACGTGTGACTTAGAAAGGGCCGAGATGTCCCGGTGGGGTCGCCTACTCTTCTAGCCTTGCCATAGCAGGTCATATGAGCAACCCTACCCCCCGCCGGTTTTGAACCTATGACCTCGAGGAAGATAACACATGTTCTTAACCATTGGGCCCACTCAAATTGCCTTAGGCCCACTATATATTATCCCATGAGTAGGGGAAATATGTAAGGGTCATTGATGCACAAGGGATAGAGGAACTCCAAAATCAAGTATGATTTTGTTGGTCTCTACTTTATCTTGAACCAAAGGGATGAATTCACATGGAATTTATGTGCATCCTCAATATGAATTTCATAGTTCTTTAGAAATGTGTCATGACACATATAAATATATAATGGAGATATTATTAAACTAAGGAAGCGAGTTATAGAATGGAGGATTCTATGTGAGATATGTACCCACAATTGTTATAAATATATACCAAGGCTATGCTATTTTTCAGGGAAAGGTGATGTAATACCCTAATTTTTACCCCTAGCTAATTAAAGTGGACATGCAAAAAACAATGGAATTCTTTCTTTAATGTGTTGAAAAAAATGGGTACACATAAGTTAAAGTTCCATTCTATGATTGTATTGAATAAATGATTAATTGTTATGTATGTTTTGATAAAGGATGAGAAGCTTTGACACTTTTAATAAAAATAAAGCACAATGATATCCTAGGAGGGAAACGGGGAGGGACTCCATATGTGACAAGTGGGAAAAATAGAAAACTAAGCTTTGGCATCAAACTTTGAAAAGGAATATCAAACACTAACGGAAAGGAATATTGACTTACTAAATATGATAAACCCCCATAGGTGGCTAAAGCACTTTCCTAGTCAATTAAGGACCTCATGAATTAGCTAAATCATGAGTGAGTTGTCAAGTATGATGGAAAAAATTTCTAATCCTGGAATATGGAGAGAAAATCCTAGAGGATGGATTGGAAACAAAAGATATTAGTTTTCTAGTAGACTAGCTTTTCCTTATACACTGAAAAGAAGGAATAAAGCCATAAAAGATAGAATATGCATGAAAGCGCACTTACTAATTCTGGCAGTCAATAAAATGGATATGATCAAACTAGAATTATGATTAAATTTCTCCATGGGTATATATGGAAAGTGTTGACCATGTGGTGTAAGTGGATTCCAAGTATCTAGGCTAGTGTGTAGGAAATTAATCAAAATTGATTAAATATTTTATCTTAAGTTATGAAGTGGGTTTATTATATTCCCACACCCCCCTTTAATTTTAAACTTATAATGATATATAGGTGTATATATGGCCCAACAACAAGGCTATGGTCACCCTTTACAATTATTCATGTCCAAAAAAGTTGAGGAAAGAGGAAAAACCACATGGGGAAAATCATTCCTTAAGAAGGGACAAGGCACAAAATTTGAAGTATGTCTTCAGTATGTCTTTATATTCACTTTAATTAGATGAATGAACTTCTTCTGGTAAAATAATTTTATTAATAAATCATGAACTCCATGATCATGTGCCAAAGTGTAGAGTCTACAAGAAGGAAGAGAAGAGCCTTCTTGTATCTCATCATCTGATGAAGTAGGAGCATTATATGAATTCTTCTTTTTGATTTCAAAATATGACATGCAAACACAATCTAAAATGGAAAATATATCTGTGCATACTCGTTTCCAAAGAGTACAAAAATTAAGATAATCAATACTACAATCAGTTCCTTGTATAGTTGCAAAATTGTGACGTGGATCACATATCATTCTTCCAATATGATGTAGCACCTTCCGAGATATGATATGAAGATGAAAATACTCCGATATATTATAAAAACTATCATATAGAACAACAAATACAAATGCTTCAGTGAATCCATGAGGATATAGGGAAGGATAATTTTAGGGGCGAATTTTAGCCCACTGGGCTATTTTTCCATGTTTTTCTCCCAAAAAAGATTCACCATTTTGCATTTTTTGAAGCTCTGTTTCACACAATTTTGATGGGGTAAACTTTTTTCACCCTAAAAATCGCCAAATTATTATATAAATGATAGAAAATCCTTGGAAATTAAAATATTTTTGAAAAATATCGCCAATAATTTTATACTTGGCGTTTTAAGAATTGCTAATATTCTCCAACATTTATACACTTTTAAATAAGTATGTTTCCTTAAAATCATCCCTGATAGGGCTAGATTAGGAAAAGTATGAGCAACTGGGGAAAACTGATTAGTGTAAAAATCTTAATGATGGATGGACTTGAGATCTGAACCATAAATGTTTAGCAAAGATCCAAACATGTGTAATATCAGTTCAATGATGACTAAGGTCATGGATAACCAGCTACTAAAAGATGAGAAAGAATTCAAACCATGTAATATAAGTAACACTACATAAGAGACCAAAGAGGAATCAACTAGCGAACTTGGGATTTGTATAGTCTTAGGAATATTTAGAGGTATGGTATATGGTATGTATGGTGGTATGAATTGTGTCATGAGATTTATATCATCATACAAACATTATTGTAAATTATAATTATAATCATGTAAAGAATAGTTGCTTAAAGACAAGCCAAGATCTAGTGTAAAATCAGAATTATTGAGAGATGAATCTAGGAGAATGATAGGTGGAATATCAAAGAAAGGATCTGATATTTCTGATTCTGATATATTAGAAAATGAATATATATCATATATATGAGGAAAGTATTTTACTCGGGAATTCAAGGAATATTTTATATCACCTTGGAATTGCGCACTATGACAATATTATGAGGATTCAATAGTCTTTTCTAGCTCATCTAGAACTTTGATTTTATGCTTATCAAGAAGCTGAGACATGATGTCCATATTTTTCTTGAAACATTTCTTCTATGGATGAAATATCTTGATGCAATAATATTACTTGTATATGCTCCCTTTCTTCGTTACTTTCATCAATGAATCTTCATCAGTAGGTTTCAAACTTTCATCTTGAATTTCTCACTTTGGATTTGTCACATGCCCCAATTCGCAAAAAACAATTTAATGTTATTTGAGGAAAATTTGTCTTATATTTTATGCTAAGTTTGTAATTGATGACCTAGTGGGGTCAAGAATAATTAATGTAATTCATAATATTTTATTTATAAATAAATAAATGATGAGACAACAACTTAGGGAAGCTGTTAAAAGAGTGTTAACTAGTCACTTGGTGGAGGAGACAGGGTGGAGAGTACACTGACCAGTGACAACATCCTCAAAATACTTCCAACTGTTTCAGGTGGAAACTTCCCTATATTTGTGGTCACGATTCCCCAAGAAAGTGGAATTGGAGCGCGTGGCTCATTAAGTAAAAACTGACCGAGAAGACCTAGGAATTTATATAAAATTTCCCATTGAAGACAGCTGAGGCTGCTCATTCTGAGAGGTGATCATTCAGAGTGAATGAATTTACTCATGAGAAATTTGATGGATGGGATTACTAAAGTAAGTTTGAGGGGTTAATTGCTGAGACTGAACTTATTGCAACTATTAGGATGAAGTTCTTACTGCTGTGAGCAGATTTGAATTACTGAGGTAATTGGACTAGTCAGGTGATAGAAGGTATTAAGGACATATCCTCCACCCAGTACTCTACCAGGAGGACCAAGAAATAGGCTCGAGGGTCTTGGGGAAGTGCAGTTAAAGATTTCTCTAGGAGTTGGTTGGGAGGAATAGCCTCCTTAAGTTGTTGTCGCCTCATCATTGACAGGTTCTATTTGTTTCATGTTATTATATTTATTTACTTTCTTCAGTAAAATGATTATGAGTTTTCAAATACAGGATTGTTAGTATTTAATTAGGGTTTATGAAGAAAGGAGTAACTGTGTATTGCTGGACATAGAAGATTATGTTAGAATTAGGCAGTACTCTAGTACAATTGGGTTTTTAGGTAGATATGATGATTTTCATTTAACTTGAATGAAAAATGTAACTAAATTCTGCTATAGTTTGCTTATGATTTTATTCTGTAAAGAAACAGTAAATACTTTATGTATTAAATGTATTTACTTCAGACAAGAATTGAACATAGGTATATAAAAGCCTTTAGTAATTATACTACTTATAGAACTATTTTTAATACTAGTATTATTTATAAAACACAAAACTTACAGTTTAATAAATAAACATAGGTATAGTAAATAGACTATTATCTAGGGTTTAAGTTAAGATAATTTTCAAAACAATCTTATAACAATTGATTTCGAGAGAATATGTGTCTCTGATTTAAGACAGAAGTTTCTACTGTAACCTAAATACAACTACCTAGGTTATTGAAAGATAAACTTAATCCTATTTTCAAGCTTGCAGTATTTACCCTAAATCTTTCTTTATAGGAATCAAAACAGTTGTAAAAATCATTAAAGAAAAATAATAAAACAGAGCTAAGAATTTTCCAGGTAAAAATTTATTCCTTCTGAAACTATAGGGTATACTTAAAAATTTACTCTTATGAGCCAAATAGAGTAATGATAATACTCTTAACACAGTAAGAATTTCCATAATTACAGTGCACTATAAATCATTTTAATTGCATGATAAATAACTAAAATAATACAACAATAATTTGTTAAAAACAAAATTGATTAAGACGCAATGGCTTATGGCCTTTAAAATTCAAAGTCAAGGATCAGACCTATTAAAAAATGAACTATACAAAATAATTTTTATCGAACAATAACCATACATCACGGACAGGTAAAAACCCTTAATCCTTTTACAAACCTAACTAATTAATAGTCTTTTATTTTCTCTTAAAATCTATTTTTAAAAACTAAAAATAAACTAGATAGAGGTTGACAGCCTCGTAGGGCTTAGAGCTGAGCTTTATCAAGAGAAGCAAAAGAATTTTACATTGTTCAGGCCGTAAAGGCAGAGACATAAAAACTGTTATTTTTATCATGGCTACTATAGCCTTCTTCCTCCCTGCACAAAGTACATGGTTTTGAACTCATACAGAACAAGCAAGCAAGAAACAACAAGCTAGCAAGTAAACCGAGGCCATTCCTTTTCAACTGCAAAGAACCTAACTTCCAACCATGACAACAAATTGCAGGAAGAGCCCCTCATTTGCAGCCAGGGATTACCATTTGAACACTCAAGTGGAAAATTTAAGGAGAAGTTCATTTCCACCCACAGAGCCGGGAGAAGGGCCTGCAAGTTAACAAACCTTATCATTACTAATCCATTTTAAAATTTGTAAAACCCTTTATAAGAAAATTAATCTAAAAACAAAATGAGGGTAAGTCTTTTCCTAGTTATAGTTTTGATTTGAAGTTGAGGTGAAATGGCCACCTTAGGTCATGTTGGCACTGTGCTGGAAGACAAGAAGACTTTGAGTCACCACTGCGAAGGAAAAACAAGAGATTCAATGCAACTAGATGAGAAGTACTCCTACTTGAGCTCTGTCAGTCATTTTGGAATATCAAGACTTACACAGTACTTGAGTCCTAAAGAAAAACCAATATATACACTCACTGCAAACTACATTAACCATTGAAGACCAAAAACCACTCATGACCTCTCTCAGACAGTCACGGCGTTTGATTTCTGAAGCAAGCTGTCAAAACTTGAAGGTGGTTACAGGTCTCCAATGGCCGTGAGCTCTCAGCTCGGCCAACAGGACGGAGGAAACCTCGCTCTTCTAAACAAATGAGTAGGGTTTGGTGTTATAAGTTAACCCGTGTGTGGATAAAAATATCCCACGTGTCTTTCCAAATAATTTCTCCATCATGGGTATAGTTCCATAGTTAGCATTGTAGCAAAGTGATTTACAATCAAACCATTGATCATTATAAACTATACTTTGTTTATGATTGCCAACAATATATGTCATTTCCATGGAGATTAACGATACATAGGTTATAAAACATAATCTTAAGTTATGAAGTAACCCTTAATCCTTGTAACTTTTAAATAGATTCTTTTGCTAACTTCTTGTGCCAAGACTTTGTATAAATATATTTCAAGTCTACTAATCAACTTGCATGAATATTTTAGTCATAGCTAAGGGTGCACTCAGATTTTAAAGTAAAATATACATATAAAAAGAATAAAGAGTACATCATTTTATAACATGAAAAGTATATAATGAAAAACCTAGATTAAGATAAAAATGGTACACATCTTTGGATGTAGGTCATAGGAGTTTTAGAGTAACTCTTTTCCAGCAAAAATAAGCTAGGATGACGGCTTAGGAATTTACGAAGTAGATCATATATATGATTCATTTTAATGATGCTCAAAAAACTAGAATCCAATATATGCTTCAACTAAGAAAAATACTGAGTACTATGAATGCATCCTAGTTAAAATCCAGATCAATTTTGCTTTCAAAAGTATATGGTATTCTTGACTCAAACCAAATAGTAATTTGATTATCCTTCGGCATAGTATCTGGAATGCATTTTATAACTATGCTGGTGCAGTTTGTTATACTTTTATTATGGAGTTGTAATGACATAAAATATTAACTTTACCTCCTTGAAGACAAGCAACATAATAAAACATTTTCTAAGACTAGCATCTTAATCATGCTAGGGAAGTAGCTTCTCAACGTGAATTTAAATAACACCCTACTGGATCTTACGCCTACCTACTAAACCTATAAGGAACTAGCAGTCCATTTGAGTTAGCTAAACGCTAAGTACGCCTCTATGACATACAAGAATTCTTACCTACTTGAAAAAAGATAAACATCAGTATATCTAGCAGTAGCAAAATGCAAGTCCTTTTCTAAGTCTTATAGAATTATAGCTGTTAAGTCATTAATAGCACTAACACAATTTTTAAAGATTACACCTTTTAGTTTACAGGTTCTTTTAAAGAAGCAATGCCATGTTCGTTTATAAACTGTTTCATTTCCCGCTAACCTTCAGTAGGTACTTAGTTGCAACTATAGACATTTTATGTCACTTGAAAAATTTTAAATTTTTACGAATTTTTGGGATATTATAGGATTCTTATATTTCACAAATTTCTTCTCTTTTGATATTGCATTCTTTCTTCCTTGAACCATGATAGAATAACTCTTTCCCTTGGAATATATAAGAGAAACCATTTGGATAAATTTATCTTGCTCCTTTTTTAGTGAATCAAAGAAGGTACACAAAGAAGGCATTTTCCAATTAGAAAAAACAAGCCTAGTAGAATTAAAAGTAGACACAAAAATTGAGTATTTAGGACCCAATTTTGATAGAATGGAAAGGATTAATTGATTCATTTTTATTCTTAATACAAAAATGCTTGAGCATTAGAACAAGTTACTTGAATTTGGTGAATAAACCTAGAATCGAAACTGCTTGCAATCATTGAGAATAATTCAATATCTAACTCATGGGCTCTTAACTCATATTGGACTCCAAAGATAGACTCAAGTTTGGTCCATACTTGGTTTGGAGTGGTCAAACCATCTAGATGAAAGCATAGATAAGGAGAAATAGAGAGGAAAATCAATCCATATGCTTTATCCAACCTATTATGCCACTTATATTTCTCAACCACATAATTTGGTTAATTTTTTAAAGCCATAGAAACTCTATAGAGTAGGCTTACTGCGCAATAGAATGCCAATTTCGGATTTCCATTCATTATAGTTGAAGGGAGTATGTTGGGTTTTGTGTCTCTCTATCCCTTTTTCCAAGGATCTCGACCCGGGTTTATTCCCTTCTTCTTAGCACACAAAGCTTGAGATATCGACCCGACAGAGAAGAGCAAGCACCGATAGCATCTATGATGCAGATGTCATCTCACTTGAGATATCTCTCTTGATGGGTAACTACCAGAACCATGTTTTCATAGTTGGGTGGGAGGGTGTTTGGTACCTTGGATCTTCACCAAGGATCTCAATGAATTCTGGGGGTGGATTATTTGTGTTTACTATGCTTCAAAAGCTAAGATGGAGCCTAGCCTCTCTGTATGAAATGTCAGTAAGTAAACAATAGAAATACAACATAATCATATCTAATAATACAATGCAACCCTCATACATCTATTCATTTGTAATAAAAACTACATTCATTCATTCAATACAACATAAACACATATATCTAACTTACTTTCATCATTCACACATATACACATAATATAAAGTGGAAATCCATCTGGGAAAAAAACACAAGGTTCTCTTCATCTGGAATGAGGAAATAGATGCATATTTCGTCTTTGCACTAAATTGCAGAACCTGCTTAATATATTCTTCTCTAACTTTACAAACTCTTCCCCCCTCTCATTCTCTCTTCTCTTCTCTCTATTCTCTTTCTACTCTACTTCTACTGCACATAGTCTGGATCGACTCAACCTATCCTACTCTTCTATGCACTCAATTGCAGATCCCTTACTCTGATGCACTCAACAATATAGAGCTACCACCCAAGAACTCACAATTTTAATCCAATGAGAGTCTAGAATAACTGACTGTAGGGAGAATTCCTAACAAATACTGACTGGTGGGAGCATGTCTAACACATATTGACTATCGAGAGAATTTCTAGCCCGCATACATACTAGGTTCCTTCTTTTATATCCCTATTATACGATCAATATTGATCCCTTACATACTTGATATATACTCAATACCGAATCGATACATACTCAATACCAACTCATTACAAACTCAATAATGACTCATTATAGACTCATTTATGTCGCTATCCCAACCGAATTACTATAACCAACCAACAAGATTTCTTCCCTATTCTAGAAACACCTAATGGTGTAGAAGTTCTAAAGCATTGATGGCATATGGAATTTCATAAACAAGCTAAGGATCTAGGAACACAATTAACCTCGCAGAGAATTGTAGAGAATTAGCATAAGGAGAGAAGAAGAAGAGTTAATGAACACACATTAATGAATGATCAATAAATGATAATTGATATTATTACATAGGTAATACATCCTTATAAAGGAAAATAGAGTTGCTAGAAGACAACTCAAGCTATCTCATAAAGCAGGCTTAATAATTATGATAAACCCCATAGTTGGCTAAAGCACTTTCCCAATCTATCAAGCACCTCATGAATTAGAAATAGCATGTGTGAGTGATGATGAGTGAAGGAAAGACTTGCTAATCCTAGAATATGGATAGAAAATAATTGAGGATGGGTTGGCAACAAAAGCTGCCAGTTTCCTAGTTGACTAGCTTTACCTTATCCACAAAAAAGCAGGATAAAGTAGAATAAAGTAGAATCTACTTTAAAGCACAGTTACCAATTCTGAATGGCCATAAAGTTGTCAAGATCAACCCAGAATAAGAAATAAATCATTCCTTGGATATAGATGGCAAGTGTTGACTCTAAGGTGCAAGTGGATGCCAACTTCTAAGCTAGTGGGTAGGAAATTAATCAAATAATGATTAATTATTTTATGAGTGGGTTTATTATATTCCAACACCCCACTTTAAGCCTGAATTTATGATGATATACCTGAACTAATTAGAAATATATATATGCATATAGGGATGAGCAACAAATCTATGGTCACCCTTTACAATATATCTTGACCAAAGAAATGAGGAAAGAGGAAAAACCTCAAGGGGAAAATCCTCCCTCAAGAAAGGACATGAAAATCAATACCAAAAATTCTAAACTGCTGGTGTTTTTGCTGCTCTAAACAAAATGCTAATGTCTGGAGGAATCTTCTTCTTGGGAAGAATATAAACCTTCTCACCTGGATCAAAAACATAAACAACTGCAAGATGGATACTAGGACCATGTAGAACAACTGAGATCTAATGATGTGAAGGCAATACTGAAGGATATTGAGACTTGTAATAAGCTCCAAGATGATGAGATGACTTGAAATTTGAACTAGTAGAGATGAAATGAGCTCCAGATAGGTGAAATAACTGTCCAAGCAAATGTATAATGTCTCCATCTTCATTTACACAGATACGATGTGTGCAAGTGATCTTATAGGAACATAGAGAAGGCATAGGATGAAAGAGTGTGAATGGATGGGATCCATGGGTTGATATAGCTTCCAAAGAATCCAAGAGATCACAAATAAGCACAACAATAGACTCATGGGAATATACTGATAAAGAATCCTCTATGGTAGAAGTATGAGAGGAGGAAAGATAGTGATGTCTAAAATCTTCAAGGAGACTCTGAGAATGAGTTCCAAGAACAAAGGTGGAGTTGCAGAAGCACATGTGATTAAGTATGGTAAGTGGTAAGACACTAAAAGAACTTGATTTGGCTAAGAAAACATCTTGGAAGTCACTAGGTTGCGCACCATCAAGAAGAGAGGCATGCACAAAGTGTGAGAGGTCTAGCACATGGATCTCAAAATCTATGATAGAAGACATAGAGAACACTGAATGTGTGAGTGAATCCTCAATAGAAATAACAGCTCCATTAGTCACTTATTTTTCATCAACAACATCATAAGAAGATGAATCAAGGTCTTCTCCTTCAAGAGACATAGAAAAAGATGGCTCTTCAATATTTTCTTCTTGATTGAAAGAGGAAGCATTCGAATCAAAGAGAGTAGTAGAAACGAGAACTGTATGAGAAACTTCTTCTTGATGATCAAATTCATCAGATACTGTAGAGGTTGATACATATTGCGACTCAGAGAAATCATTTATGAGCCATATGCACTCTCCACATATCTAGAAGGATCCTTGTTGTACTTTCCCAAAATTCCATCCAATGTTGTCCAGAGATCCTTTGGGTACTCAGAAGAATCAATAAGGTAGTGCATGCTTGGAGTGATAGCTAAAAAAATAGCTCCAATTTCTTTATCATAGTCATTCAACCAGTCACTTGGCTCTTCATAAGACTCTTCACTAGTTACAATAGTTACCTAATAGAGACCTTGTCTCCTTAGAGATGAAATAATCTTCAATTTCCACTCTGAATAACTTGTGAATGGAGAAAGAAGATAAATTGATACCCTTGAGTCCATTCAAAGTTGAACATGCAAAATAAACCTGTAAATCTAAAAAGGAGGATTAATTAATGAACTCTCAAAGATATGATATCATGTAGATATTTGATATTGTCAGCTTTGATACCATGTAGGAATTTGAGAACCTTAGCTCTGATACCATGTAGAAATTCTAAAGCCTTAATGGCATAAGGAATTTCATAAACAAGCTAAGGATATAGGCACACAATTAACCTCACAGAGAATTGTAGAGAATTAGCATAAGGAGAGAAGAAGAAGAGTTAATGAGCACACATTAATGAATGATCAATAAATGATAATGTATATTATTACATAGGTAATACATCTTTATAAAGGAAAATAGAGTTGCTAGAAGACAACTCAAGCTAGCTCATAAAGCAGGCTTACCAATTATGATAAACCCCATAGTTGGCTAAAGCACTTTCCCAATCTATCAAGAACCTCACGAATTAGAAATAGCATGTGTGAGTGATGATGAGTGAAGGAAATAATTTCTAATCCTAGAATATAGAGAGAAAATAATGGAGGATGGGTTGGCAACAAAAGCTGCCAGTTTCCTAGTTCACTAGCTTTACCTTATCCACAAAAATGTAGGATCAAGCAGAATCTACTGTAAAGCACAGTTTCCAATTCTAAATGGACATAAAGTTTTCAAGATCAAGTCAGAATCATAAATAAATCATTCCTTGGATATAGATGGAAAGTGTTGACTCTAAGGTGCAAGTGAATGCCAATTATCTAAGCTAGTGGGTAGGAAATTAATTAAATAATGATTAATTATTTTATGAGTGGGTTTATTATATTCCAACAAATGGGAGGCAATAATGGCATGACTTACAAATATTCCTTCACACATGCACTATTTTTCCGGCTCCATTCCAAGATCATACCCATGATCGTTAAGGCTGTCACTTTCTCAGTATTATGCCTTGTTGTTAGTTTCCAATTGTTATGCTACTTGCATGACTTCTGCTGCTGATATTATATCGTACCCTATTGTGTCACAATCCATCATTCTATCATGTCTTACTTATCTAGTGTAGGTTCCTCTTCCAACGCCTCCTCCTCCTCTTGTTCCTCTCTTTCACTTCCTCCATCGCAACGTCCTTCCTCTTCTTTCTTTTATGCTTCTTCCTTGGTCATAGATCCTTCCTCTTCTCCATACTTAGGAATAATTATGCATGAATTCTTCCTTACTATCCCTAGGCCCAACATACCCCCAACACTCACATGTGTCTCATCCTGAGCCACGCGAAGCTATTGCTACATGTTGTGACTTGTACGGATTTTTTTATGACAATATTCCATGATTTTCTCTCCCTCTGTCTTCTCCATATGCTCCACTAGGTCAAAACTGACATGTTTTGGCATGAATTTATCCATTGATACCACTACATCGTGCACCTTCTGATGTACAGGATGAATGTATATTCCTTCTGTGTTTGTTACTTAAGTCTTTATAACTTTTGTTACTACTGTCATTCATTCGAATTATTGAATGTAGATACTGTTCTAAAGTATTAGGACAGACATAATGGAAGACTTATCATTATTACCAATTTTCCTTGTCGGCATTTCTGGCTTTAACGGAAATTCATCCCAGGTTTTTCTTTCCTCCCTTCATAATCTTTCACTGCACCATCTTTGAAAACATAGGTATATTCCTTCGGGCTCCCAGGAGTTGTTAATTCCAGTATAAACTTCGTTTTTTCCTTTGCTTCACTATTGGTGAACTATTCCATCCTATAAACACCTTAACTTCCTTTATTGGAGTCTGTCGGCTCATTTTTTTCTTGAAAGCGTCATCACGCCCAATGATTTCAACACTTAATAAGGGTTGTGGTGATGATGGTGGCCTCTGTTTCTATTTTTCTCTATCCAAACATTCGTTCAGACTAGTGGGTTCTATCAATCGATACTATGAACTATGGTAACTAATTCCAGAGTCTCATCTAGAGTATTTGAGGAGATATCCTCTGGTCTTTGAATTCTAGCCACTAATTCTACATTATTTCTCAGTTATTTTAAGATAGTATTTCTCTTGTAGGGATAAAAAGTCTTCGTCATTGTCATGTTTCCTAAGTTGGTTCGAAATGTAGTTGTAGGGAGGACTTGTGCTAGCTTATTTTCCATGCACCTCTCAGCTTGCAGTGGAACATATCTAGACTAATCTTCCTCAACCATAGCAAGTGTCACAAATCCAATCATAGGTCCCTTAGGGTCATTATCACTAAAATTATCACTAACCATACTTCTCCATAAGTCTGATTTAACTATGTGTCTTGCAAACAAAAAATCACTATGGCACTATATGGGCGGTAATTAGAAATCAACCAATAGTAGAGGGTTCATTTCAGTGGTCATTTTGTCAAATATTCACATGTGTAATCATCAATTAACATAATGACAACATGATACATCACATGGGTCACCACTCCAAGTTACTATGTTGAGGTGCCAACTACCCCGCCCATTTTTGCTGTGATGTTATGATACTTATGGAAGAGGTGACCAACAATTTTCTTGGTATCTATGGATTGAATAATTGACAATTGTCATATCAACGAGATTTCTAAATAACTATGCCAATGCCACATTATTTTTAGTTTCACAATTTCTCGTCGTGCTCCATGCGACAGGCGTATCTTTTCACTTCTCATTGTCCTTCTTTGTAAGCATTTTTTTTCTTTACGACCTAGTCACAGTTATCAGAATAGGGCTTCAAACCAGCTCCCATTGTTGAGCCCTTTTACTTCTGTACCATCTAGTCTCTCTAATTTCACTGCTCCTCCCTTAGTGATTTCCTTAACAACATATGGTCCTAACCAATGTGTTTTTAACTTTCCTAGCCTGCTTGAAAAACATACTATCATACATAAGAACAAGTAGTTTGACTCAAAATTTCTCGTTCTTAATGTGGCTATCATGCCATACCTTCTTGTTTTTCTTTTCTACGTTCTGGTGAAATCCTGCAATAAAGCGTTCTTCTTCCAAATGGATTAGTTGAAGCAATATTTCTTTTGCAGCATCAACATTTGTCATTTTTGTGAGCGCCGCCACTCTTAAACTTGGTACAATATATTCCATAGGAATTACATCTTCTTGTACATACACTAGCTTGAATGGTGCCTGACCTGTTAAATTTTTGCATGTTGTGTGATATGCCCAAAGTACTGCAGAAATATTTTGATCCCAATCATCCCTTCGCACATTGTAGTCCTTTGTTACTGTGTTTAACGAAATTTTCATAAATGCTTCGACCTATCCATTTTCTTGCGGGTGATAAGGAGTTGTTCTTTTATGTTGTATCTGAAATTCATCAGTTAGTTCTTCAAACAA
This sequence comes from Pseudotsuga menziesii, assembly GCA_001517045.1. Lineage (NCBI taxonomy): Eukaryota > Viridiplantae > Streptophyta > Pinopsida > Pinales > Pinaceae > Pseudotsuga > Pseudotsuga menziesii. The sequence goes on from LPNX010987805.1 coordinate 156,878, forward strand.
TTGATTAACGAAATGCATACCTTGATCACTAATCAATATGTTTGGGGACCTAACCTTTTTACAACATTTTCAAAGATGAAGGTCGTCATTGTCACAACAATACAATCGTTTACTGGCACAACTTGTTCCCATCTAGTTAGGTAGTCAGTCACAGTGATAATATACCTTTCTCCCATGTTCTTTCCTACTAGATTAATAGGTCCCACAAAGTCAACAACCCATTTACCAAATGCATGTAATTTTATTAGTGGTACTATTGGTATCTCATCACTTTGGGATGGATTTCTCATTCTTTGAAAGACATAACAATTGCGACAATAATCCCAAGCATCTGGATGCATAGTAAGACACCATATCCTTTCTTGTAATATCTTGTGCATGGTCTCTTTTCCTGCATAGTGTCCTCTTGTGACACTAGCATGTGCTTCACTTAAAATAATAGGTCACTCATGTTCCAAAACACAACATCGAAGTATCTCATCTTGGCCCAATTTATACAAGTGGCCAGCAATCAATTGGAAATATGCGACTCATGTTACTAACAGTTTATTTTGTGTTGTTGTGAATTTGGTTGGCGCAACACGTGTAGTCAGGAACTGTGTGATATATTCATATTGATAATCAAAGACGGTTATCGCAAAAAAATTGTGCATCATGGGTATTATCCTCTAGACTAGTAGGTTCTTATACACTCTCAATTCTCGATAGGTGGTCTAGTCCCAAGTTCAATAAGCATGGTCTTACAATTATCTCAAATTCAAAATCCTGGAAGAGGAGAATCCACCGGTAGATATTCCCCCCCAACACTGGCTTATTGACCAAATACTTCAGTGTAGAATGGTCAGTGTACATTTTGAAATGTCCACCCAGCAAGTAAGTCTAAATTTTTGCAGTGCATAAACCATTGTTTGACCTTACCTATCTATTGTGGTGTAATTTTTCTCTGTAGTTGATAACTTCCTAGTAGCAAAAGAAATGGGGTGATCGATCTCTCCTTCCCCTCATTGCATCAATACCACTCCAAGCAAAACAGATGATTAATCGACATGAACATGAAATTATTTTTTCAATTATGGAAATACAAGTATGGGTGCAACATCCATATTTATTTTTAGATTATCCAGACTCTCTTGTCATTCATTTGTCCACTGAAATTTAGTGTATTTTTTGAACAATATCTCCATTGGGGGAATCACTTGTGCATATCCTTTGATGAAATTTATGTAGTACCACGTATGTCCTAATGCCGCTCTTAACTTTTTAAATATGGTAGGTGGTGGTAAGTCAAGGATGATGGTGATTTTGGTTGGATCAACCAAAATTCCATCATGACAGACCATGTGGCCTACCAGAGCTCCAAAAGGTGAACAGAAGATACACGTTCTTAAATTGATGGAAATTTGGTACTGGAAGCATCATTCTAAGAATTTTGATGTGATCTCTTATAAGACCAAATATTGTCTAGTCGTCAAATTAGACTTCAATAAATTTGTGTATAAAATATTTAAATGCAACAACTACAAATCTAGAAAAGATTGCAGGCACATTGTTGGTTGCAAATGGAATTACCTTGTATTGGTAGAATCCCCACTCCATGGAAAAGGTAGTATTGTATCGTTCCTCCTTTCCAATTCTTATCTGATGGTATCCCGAGAATCCATCAATGAATGAATACATTTCTTGTCCTCTGACATTATCCAATAATTCATCTGTGAATGAGGTTGAAAATGGATCATGCCGGAAGGAATCATTTAATTTCCTTAGATATACAAAAATTTTCACTTCCCCTGATAATTTCTTGTCTTGTACTATAATCAGGATGATCCATTCTGATTCTTGAACTAGTTCTATTACACATGCCTCTAGCATTGGAACAATTTTAGCTTTAACTTTCTCTTTGTATCACAAGATTAATCTATACAGTCATTGTTTGATCGTTTTTGCATCGGGCCTCAAGGGTATCTTCATTTCACCTAGGTCCCCAACTATGCCTTTCATTTTAGAAAACATTGTAGGAAATAGATCCTGAAATTCATGTAGTAAGTCAGTGATATTCCCCATGGTCTCATCATCCAAGTAATATCAAATATTAGTAAATTTCAGGTTTTCAATTGACCTAATATTTACTTTCTTAATATTAAGTGGTTTTAAAAACTGGTCAGTGGAGATAGTAGCTCCTTCCACTGCACACATAACTTTTGACTCGGTTATATTTATCTCAAGTGGGTCATCATCATCTGGCTCTCCCATAATATTATAGAACTCCATCTAGTTTTGTACTATCATGTGGCATTAATGGAAATCCATGTATGCGACCGATATTTCTTCAAATATATTTTCCTTTATTATTTGTAACGCAACATCGACTGTCGCGTATTCACTTGTGATCTCAAATGTCTAGGTGAATCTTACATATAAGCTTTCCCATTCGACAATTCCTCATTGGAGCTCTACTGATGTGTACCAATGTCTTGGTACCATTTCCAAAGTGTGGATGAATCGATGAACCCATTCTTGTAATGGACATTCTTTCCAGTTCTTGTGACATTACTCAAAATGTTCCACAAAATCTGTCAATCCTGTATACTTCTGATCACAGAAACTAATATCTTCCCCAAATCTGATATCCATTAATATTTTACACTTTGGCCATTCAAATATAGATTGTTTGTGTGTACCCCACCATTTATCAGGCGTAGCTTTTAGCACATGGTCTAGAGCGGAAACGTTTTGTGATTCTATGACTTTTTCTTCAAATTCTACCTTAAAAGATGCAAGGTTAGGTAATCCTTCGTATTTAGGAAGCGCCCTTGCTTGAGGTTGGCTAGTTGGTCAGTTGTGACTGAATTTTCATCATTCTCGAGCCAGTATCTCCAACCAGCAAGGCTTCTAATTTCATTTCTATTTCTAGAGCCTCTACCTGCGACACAATCTTCTGTTTCATCAACGGGGTTCGGAAATGTGGTAAAAAGGAGGCAATAAACCATTCCTTATGTTGCATATCTGACATTTGGAAGCTCATTTTGGTCATCAATGTCTTAAATCTTTGGTCAAATTCCCAAATAGATTCTCTTGGTAACATCTTAATCTCTTTGATTTTGGTGATGCACTGTGATTCAAATTTTGGATTTCTAAACTCATCTATCAAACCCAATCGAATCTCATTGAGTGTTTTTGGCACAACTCCTACTAGTACTATGGAAAATTTCATATACCAGCCTAGTGCATGACCTCGCAGATTTGTGATGATCTGTTCTTTCTTAATATTCTCATCATGTATATGTCACACAGTCTAGACAACTTTGCAAAGGAACCAATGTTGTTCTCGGTCTTCCAACCCATTTCCATTGAATATTTGTAACTTAATGTTAGATCCAACCATTGTATTTGTTGCTCATATAGTTGAAACAAAATTTTGGCTAGTTGGACTTAATAACAAGATTTCAACCCAAATCCGACGACATCTGACGAAAAGTACTATTTTGTCGGATTTCAATTTCAAATTTGAAATTTTGATTATTTTTTTTTAAATGTAGAATTAGTTGTCGAATTTATGACTTACATTTCTCCTGTCGAATTTTCAAATCCATGTCGTCGGATATTCGACTTCAAAGACGTTGGATTTCTGACTCCACTGTTGTCATATTTTCGACTCGACGGTCGTTGGATATGCGGCGAAGCATCATCGGGTTAGCGATGCAATTTCCAATTTTTTTTTGCACCAGTAAATAGGCCTTTTGCAATGGTAACTAGTTTATTATCGTCGGTTATTTGACGAATGTTGAATTTGAAAATATATAAATTATATAAACATTTTGACATATTTTCTATAGAAGCAACAAATGGTTTGTGGAAATTAGTTTATTCCTCAACGCACGATTTGAGGAATAGTTTTATTCTTCGATGAACGATTTGCAGAATTATTTTATTTCTCGATGAATTATTTGCGGACATCATTTTTTCGACAGATGGTTTGCGGAAAATATTTTATTCTTTGACAAACCCTCGTTTGTGGAAATAGTGATGTGTGGACGTTAATTTTTTAAGGTTGATGATAGTTAACATTCAATCTTTTTGTGACAAAATGTCAAATAGCAATATTGCTAATCCAAATGAACAAAATCAACAATTTCTTTCTAGATTGTGGCATGCAACAAAAAGAAGGGGTGATGGTAAATGTTATTTTCCATGTAGTCAATGCAAGGGCTTTAATAGGAGAAGAATATTGATTACAACATCCACAAAGCATTGTAGGGAACATGGACACGGTGAGGGGGGAATGAATATTGTCCATTTGTAAGTTTATCATTATAAAGTTTTTTATATGTTTTTCTTTGTTAAATGCATGTATTATTTTAATATTTCCTATATTAACTTATATTTATTCATGTATTCATGTAATTATAAAGGAAATACATCCTACGTGTAACATGTTATACCAAAATCTCGTTACCCTCATGTTATGAGATAAGTATTCCCTTGTTTGCTCCAATCCCTCAAAGTTTTCCCTAGACAAATGAAGGAATAAATTAACCCCTTGCAATTTTCCCTCTTTTGAGCTGGTAATCCTCTTTCCCCATTAATGAAAAGAATTACCCAAGAAGCAAAGAGCCAACACCACTCCTGATACATGAGAAAAGAGAGGTGCATTAGAGGAAATTTCAACTCAAAATGGGCCTCCTAAGGAAAATTAATAAAATAATAGTTAAAATAATAAAATAATATTTATTAATTTTGGAGGAAGNTTATTTTCAACATACCTCCCTGTGTTTTTACTCAAATTTCGATCGGGAGAGCTCGTTGGATGCGGAATTAAATTCCGCATCCAAGGAGTACCCACTCGGCATACTTCTAATGGGCCTCGCTACCACAAAAACAAGAAATACCTAAAAAAATGGGATGATGATGATCACATTTTTTGGGTATTTCTTGTTTTTGGGGTAGCAGGGCTCATCAAAAGTATACCGTGTGGGTACTCGTTGGATGCATAATTTAGTTTAGCATCCAATGAGCTCTCCTGATTGAAATTTGAGTAAAAACTCACGGAGATATGTTGAAAATACAAACAAAAAAGTAGTTTTTTTTAATGATACATATCCCCAAATTTATATTAAAAAATTGTTTAATAGGTGCTTCCTTTTTGAATTTTAAAGCATTTTGATTGGCTAATACATGATGACATGGAATTTGTATTATTTTTGGAAGGCCTATTTTAAATTGAAATTTCCTCTAATGCCACTACTCTTTTCCTTAATGCAAAAAGCGGTGCCCCTTATCATCACCTGTTTTCTTCTTTGGAAAAGAGGTGCTCGAGTTTTGAAGGAAAAAAAGAGAAGCTTTGAGAGGATTCTCGAATCTGACCTCCATGGAGCCTCATCCCTATGGTTTAGGACCAGCTAGAGCTCAAGATATTTCCTTTTAGGATCTAATATCCACCTCAGCCATGAGATCCTCAACCATACCTTTTCCCCTATGCCCTTAAATACTGGCTCAACCCCCATGGGAAAGAGGAAGAAGAATTGTGTTTCATACCGAAACTCTGTCAAAATCATTGTTGAGTCTTTGGAGGCAAGGTGAAGTTAGAGGCAAGGAGCCATTGGAAAGAACTCTCAACACCAAGGCATGAAGGTTGTAGTATCTCCAATCATTTATTAATAAAGAATGTCTTTTCTTTCCCATATTTACTGTTTCATATGTTTATATTGCTTGATTCCTTAGTCACAGGCATAGATCTAGTTGATTATATTATATGCTATCAGTTTTTATTTGTTGTCATCCATATTTTACAGGTTCTTCTGTGAGGATAGCGAGGAAAAAATTTGAGAGAAGAATCATGGCATTTCATTCAGTTGATTAACCAGATCTAGGGGAAGTTTAAAATTCCATGTTTGTGTTTTGTTCTAGAACTGAACGATTCGGACTAGGGAACCAACTCTTGTTCGCAGGAGGTGTGTATTTCCAGCTAACAAAATTGGCGACTCCGTTTGGGACTACATCAAATTCTAGATCATTGGTAAGTTGAAACCTCCACCTTCATTTCAATTTCTAGATCTACTTCTCCATTCATAGATTTGTAGATCTGATTTGAATTTGATAAGTTTTGCCTCTGTCTACCTTTGGATCTTCATGTTTTTGGTTCACTAGGGTTTTTGGTGATTGTTTGGGTTCATTTTTCAGTCTGTAAATTCCTTTTCTATTGCTTTTTTTATTTTTCAAATCGCCATCTCAGGCATCGCTCTTGAGCTATGTTATAAGTGCGGTTTTGGAGTTGTCACTGCTCTTCCTTTCTTTTAAAGAAGCGGTGCCACCGCCCTTTCTCTGTGTCCAAGAAGCAGTGCCGGACTTGGTAATTCCCTGGTGTGAACTTGCTGTAAGTGATGCCATTGCTCTATTCTTGTGTGTAAAAAGAAGTGCTCAAGCTGGTAACACCTTGTTCAACACCTATAGAAGAAGCGGTGCCAAGTATTCTTCTTAGCCCTATTTGGTATTTGATTCTTAAATGCTTATTTTGGTATCTAAGATGCATAATTCATATTTTTACAGTTGTGTTTTGAACACTGCAATTCATTTTTGAACAGAAAACTCAATCAAAAATAAAAAAAATTAAAGAAAAAAAATGAGCCAAAATTTTTTCTCGGGGGCTCACGCCCTAGAACCCCCCCTTGAGCATGTATCAATCCATAGTTATTCTCAAGAATTTTGATTAATGTTGGTCCTTTAAAGCTTCATAGTTGGCTTTGAATAGAACTTGGTTTTGTTAGATCTCTGATTTCTATCTTCTTTGATAGAAAAAGAAAAGATTCATTTCAGTTTTTCTTCATTTGTTATACATGATTTTTGTATGTTTTTTCCTTTTTTCATTAAGTTGTGGAAAAGTCCATTTGAAATTTATTGTATAATTTTATGATTAGTTCATTCTATCTTTAGTTGAAAATCTGAACACATTTGTATAAAAGTTGTAATTATCTTTTCTTGCTATTCATTAGAGATCTCACTTCTTTTTCAGTTCAAAAGAGAAGATTTTGTTTGTTTCAGTCAGGAAAAAACCATATAAGCAAGTGTCTTTTATTTTTGAATGGGATTTATTCTATGTTTCAAAGGAATTGAACCTCTCTCTCCCTTCCTTAAGTAGGGCCTACCTTTAAAGTGAAAGTGAAAATTTTGCACTATCATACTGCATGGTTTTACTTTTATGTCCTCACCTAACCATTCAAGATAAAATCAAGCACTAGCTTAGGTTTAAAATTATTAGCAATTTGTGTGATAGTTTAGTGACATGTTCGAGCATCATAAAATGTAGGAGCTTTCATTATTTTTCCGCACTACAACTTGGGACTCGCGTGGTTCTTCCATGTACCATTGATATATTGAATGACATTTCACGTACCATTGAGGTATATAGAAAGGTACTTCACGTACTCAATTGTATATCGGAAGGCCCCTTGTGAATAGTTCTGCATTAGAAAACACTACTACCAATTTGAGCTCCCATGTAACTTGCGTATATCGAAAGACCCTTTTAGGAATCCTCAAACCGTTTGAGTTATCCTTTTGGCCTGTCTTGTGAGGTTCCAGACCTTTAATCCACTCCTCTCACATATTTTTCTTGCTTCTTTAGTTTGAGTAGTGCTTCTTGTATGTATAGTTAGGATTTTTTAGAAGAGAGAGATAGTTTTGTTACATAGTTATGGATTCACCTTCCATGACTACCAACAAAGAGACTCCTTTACCAAACATGTCTTTTTGTGTTCCCTCCATATGGGGATGTTGGTCCTCCTCTCATGGCTACGTTAAGCCTTCCTGGATTGAATATTGGATTACCTGTTTGGTTATTCTCTAGTCCAGTGATCCCATCTACACCAGTTTCTTATGATCCTAATCCTTCATCACAAGAGCATCAATCTCATGTTGATCCCTCTCCTTCTTCACTAGATGTGTCTTCTCCTATTTCTCCCACTTTGCATGTTGAAAGTTGTAGTACTAATATTCAGGTGGATAAGAAGAAGAAGAAAAGGAAGACTAAGAAGAGGAAAAAAAAACAAAAAACCAAGTGTCAACCAATCAATCCTCCCAGTGCTGAGAGTGTTGATCTGCACACCCAAAGATAGTGTAAGTCCAAATTCCCTTGTAGGCTTTGCAAGGATGATCACCTTCTGAAAGATTGGCATGGCCTGGTCCTAGTTTTCAAAGAGTGGTCTAAGGTTTCCTAGCAAGATATGTCATTAGTCTTTGGTCATCATGCTCATGATCCCCCCTCAACCAATGACTCCGTGGTTAAGATTTGGAAGGGTAAAGTCAGAAATCTTTAGTTGCTATCTAAGGACATGCACTTTACTTACCGTTTTCTTCACATTGATGAAGATTCTAAGTTGTTGGAAGATATTACTATTTCTCTTCAAAGGCTTCCAACAGGTTATCGTAAGTTGTCACTTGACATCCCATTGGTTGATAAAGTGGTCGATCCCACACTTCCATTGAAGAGTGAAGTTGAAGTGGTCGATCCAGTTCTAACCTCAGTCGATCCCACTCTTCCTTTGAAGAGTGAAGTTGAAGTGGTTAATCCAAGTCCATCATTGGTTGATCCCACTCTTCCTTTGAATATTTAAGTTAAAATGGTTGAGATGATGTCATCTCCACCCGATCCCACACTTTCATCAGAGAGTATTGAGACTGAAATAGTCCCTTTGACAGAGTCTTCATCTTGTCCCTCTCTTTTAATTGAGGGTGAAAACCAACTTGTTGAAGTTTTTATGCTTCATTCTAATTGTTCTCGACAAGAGGAAATTTTGTCTCTTTCAACAAAACCCTCTCCAAGTACCGAGGTTATTTCCTTTGACTAGAGTAACCTAACAGAGTCTCGTCTTCATTCAAGTGTTCCTTTCCAGATAGTTGTGAATGTTACTTCTAGGAGGATGCTTTGCACTATTATTGATGAAGGGGATTCTGTTAGTATTCTATCCTAAACTGCTTAGCAAGATTTAGGTTCTCCTCAGCTTGTGCCAGCCACCGATCAGATACTAGATTTTAATCGATGACCTACTACACCTTTATGGACGCTTTCTTATTTTCCTATTACACTAGGAGAGAAAACTATCTGTATTGATGTTATGGTGGTCCAAGGTCCTTTATATTTCAATCTACTCCTTGTAGGTGATTATGTTTATGCCATGAAAGCTATAGTTTCTACACTCTTTAGAGTTATGCATTTTCCCCATGATGGGAAAATTGTGACCATTGATTAGCTTTCTTTTGTTACACCTGACCATTGTGTGATTCCTAGTTCATACTTCCCTCAATGTGTTGCATGTTCTTATGATTCCTTCTCCTTCTTCTAGCTAGATTCTTCCCATCATAGGTAAAATGGGGGGCATGGCTCTAGTCTATAGACATCATAATGGAGCTAAGCCGCTAGCTTTTATGTAATGGGGGCAACCTACCAACCTATGGATATCATGTTTGGTAGGAGTAGGTTCGTGAGAAAAGTTCTCATTCTATGTCAATATCGTTAAAAAATGAAATGGATCTCCTTAAGAATAGTTTACCTTTCGGTTTCAAGCTTGCATAAACATGAAACCATTCCTGAGCATAGTTCATTTTCTATTCCAAGCTCGTTAAAAAATGAAGTAGGTTTCCTTAAGCATAGTTTACCTTTTGGTTTCAAGCTTGCATAAAAATCAAACCATGTTCCGATCATAGTTACCTTCTATTTAAAGCTTGTGTAAAAATGAAACAAATCCCCTTCCCTTGAGTTGAGTCTTCCCTTTAGTGTTAGAACTTGAACCTTTTTTTCACCTTCCCGATTCTCATTCTTCCTATACCCCTGGTGAACATTTTCACATTAGTAACCAGGTTTTTAGGTTGGGTATGGAAGAAGAATCATCAGACGAAATGAATCTTGGGGGGCATGTCGAGCCCCTAGGAACCATGCTAGGGGTAAGCTTCACTAGAAATCATGTTGGGGGCAAGATTCCAACCTCTGTATATCATGTTAATGGGATTTTTCAAGCATACTTTACCCATTGGTTTCGAGCTTGCATAAAACTGAAACCAATCTTCGAGAATTCTTTCAAATAATCTTCGAGCTCGTTAAGAATAGTAAGATGGTGTTGAGATTAATTTTCATTTTTTGTGCTCTGGTTAAAACATGAAAATGGGTTTGAGCTTAGTTTATTACTTTTTCGTGCTCTGAATTCAAACATGAAAAAGTCTAATAGAGTCCTCTTTAAGCTCTTTTCAGACTATTAAAATGTGAAAAGATTGTCAAGTGAGCTTGTCTTCTTCATGCTCGTAAAAGTACTTGAAGAGTCATCTTCCTAGTTATAGTTTACCCCTTTTCGGACTAAGGGGAACTACTTATGAGAAATGTACACTCAATACAATCATGACTGGAAGAGTTCTCTAAGTTATTATTTTACACTTTTCCTTAGGGACTAAATCATATGAAAAAATGACCCTTTGGAGTTTTCTTTAGTTTGTTCAGACTCTCTATACATGAAATACACTGAGTTTTCTTTCATTGGACTCGTTAAATTAAACATTGAAAGACCCTTTTTGGGAACGAACCCCTCCTTTCTTAGGTTCATAAAACATATGAGTTTGGACTCATCACTTGATGAGCTACAACAAGTGTCTGTTGCCTTCTTTGAACTCGTAAAACCGAAAAGAGGCACTCATCAATCATGATGGGGAAATTAAGGGAAAGGGAAAACATTTTGCAATAATAGAAGTTGTTATTCACCTTTGAACATGGCACTTGTCTGCATTTCATTCAGTCAATTGGGTATTTAGCTTATTTCTGAGTCGATCCACTTTCATGAGTCATGCCACTCCTTTGAGTCTCTCAAGGATTACATTGTCCATTGTCACATTTTGTTCTGCCTCATCAAGTCAATGCTGCCAAGTCTTCGGTCGTGCCGCCTTATGTTCAAAAGGGAAATTGTTTTGAGAGTTTACACTTGCAGTCAAAACAAATTTTTTGAGTCAATTACTTTTGAATCGATCCTATTAATTTGTCATAGTGGTCTAGGAATTGAAAAACATAGTCTCACAAAGAATTCAGACAAATATGCATAAAATTGGCAAAATGGTGTTGCAATGGAAGTAGCAACTCTATATAATCAAATGAAAGAATGATGATATGATACAATTATCATGCCAAATGCATGAATTCCAAGAAAATTTGAATTCCCAAGGAGGCGATTCGAATTGAATGAGTGAGTCTAGCTTAATTGAATGTAAGACACAGTAAACACTCTAGTTAACCACTGATCAAACCCCTAATTGACTCAAATGAGTCCTAACTGAAGTCAGAGTGCGATAAATGACTGATTCTAACTGAAAGTAGCTCAGACACATGTCACTGCAAGCCAACCAACAAGTGGTAGCGCATCAATGACTCCAATGAACCCTGATGAGGTTAACTGAAGTGTAACTAACCATCAGAAGTGGTTGGAGGCGCCCCTATTAACTCCAATTCATTAAATATTAATTAAATAATTTATTTAATGAAAGGAGGCACCTCCACTACTCTATCCAACTGATTGTAACCATCAATTATCAATTAAATGCATTTATGACACTCACATCACCCCCAGAGTGCTCTAGTTAGCCTTCCCGAATGAAGGAGAAGGCTTAGTTAGTCTCCTTGAATGAAGGTAGGCATGGCTGTTCTCATGATGATGTCATACAGTGCTCCTCAGATGTCAATTATGTCAATAAAACTTAGGTTAGTGCTTTAACTAGGCCAAATTGACCAAAAAGAGTGTGTATGGTGGTAAATGTCTTCAACACCCCCCCTTAAGCTATACTCAGGAGAAGTAGAGAACATAAAGTGCATAATAATGCTAGTGCCCTAGAAATAAAGGCCATAGGTCACCCTGTACAATACTGAAACTCAAACAATGCTCAAAACAAACTAAGTGAGGAAAAGAGGGAAAACCTAGTGGGAAAACCCCCCCCCCCCCCCCCTCAAGATGAACACTGAAAGTAGTTGGATCACCCTGATGAAATCATCACCAACAGTGAACGGAGGTAAGTTAACTTCTTTTCTAAAAGGATTTTGGTGAAGATGTCTACAATCTTCTCATAAGTCAGGTAGTATTGCATAATGATGGTCCTATCATGCACTAGCTCCCTGATATAGTGCATGTGTATCTCTACATGCTTGGTCCTCTGCCTGGTAACTAGACCTGTGGATATCTTAATAGCACTTTGACTATCACAAAAGAGGACAGTGGAAAAAGTACTACCAATATCAAACTATGAAAGAATGCCTTGCAACCAAACATCTTGGATGCAAGCATTCACCGCTCCTCGATACTTGAGCTCTACTAAAGACAATGCTATGGTGGCCTACTTTTTGATAGACAAGAAAATGGGGCCACCAACAAAAATGAATACATATTCATAAGTAGACTTCCTATCAGTAGAATCACCCACCCAATCGGAATCTGTGTATCCAACCAACTCTAGCTCGGAGTCTGCAGCATAGTGAATGCCATAGGTCCTGGTTCCCTGAATGTACTGGATGATCCTCTTGGATGCCTTCCAATGAATATCATGGGGATTTTGCATACATATTGATATATCATTCACAACATAATAGATATTAGGCCAATAATGATTCAAGTACAACAAGCTACCAATCAGCTGTCGATAGATAGTGTAGTCCATGGGATGTGTGTTTTTTCCTTCTTCAAGGCTTATCCTTGAAAGGAAAGGGAATGGAGAAGATATAAATTCATCCATGTTAATCTTGACTAACAGGTATAATATGTATTTTCACTAAGTGACCATTATCCCATCATAATTTTTCTCAATTTCGAGCCCCAAAGATTGTTTTAAGAGCCCCAAATCACTCATTTCAAATGCATTGTGGAGAGCAGTTTTGATGACTGAAATAGAAGCAACTATGCTACCTGTGATTAGTAATTCAGCAACATATAAAACAATAATAATCAAATTACCATCATACTTCTATATATACACATTTGTATCTGATCTACACCTTTGGAAGTTTTGCGAGAGAAGGAAGGCATCCATCTTGGAATACCACTCTCTTGGAGCCTGTTTTAACCCGTATAGTGACTTCTTTAGCTTGAAAACCAAATATAAATCAGAAATGTATCCCTTAGGATGATTCATGTATATCTACTCATGTAGATATCCATGTATAAAGGATGACGTAACATCTATATTATGCACTTCCTAATTCTTAGATGCTGAGATTGCCAAAACTAGGCGGATGGAGTCCATTTTTGCAACCGGTGCAAAAGTCTCATGGTAGTCCACACCTTGGACACCTTGGACCTGGGAGAAACCTTTTTCCACCATAATTTCATTATATTTGTATGTTCTTCCATCTACAGCAACCTTATTCCAAAACACCCACTTGCATTGAACCAATTTCCTTCCCGGAGGAAGAGAAACTAGCTGCCAAGTAGTGTTTTTTTGAAGAGAATTTATCTATTCATCCTTGGAAAATTTCCATATTGGATCCTTATGAGCATGGTATTAAGAATTAGGGTCCAAACTTATCATCAATTAACAATATTCAGACAGCAAATAATCAGGACAAGAGAGCGCAATACCTACTCTTTGGAAATCAGACCGGGTTCTCCTTGGATCATCAATATTTCCAATGTTATCTCCTGTGGAGGAGAGTGTCTGTCGGGCCCATGTTGGGAGATGATTTTGTACTTCAGGTTCTTATTCAGCATATAATTTTTTCTGTATACTAATATCAGAAATCATAGGATCCAAATCAGGGTCATCACCCCAAATTTCATCATCCAAATATTCAGTAGAATAGGAAGGAAATTCAACAGTTTTCTCCTTCACTAGTTCCACCTCCTGAAGAGGCTCATCGAAATTGACGCTCCTTTCAATGATGATCTATTCTGTTTTGATATCAAGAATCTTGAAACATTTTGATTCATCAATATACCCAATAAACAGACATTCTAATATGCTTTGTGTTTGCAAATCCCTCCTTTTATCAAGTGAAATTCGGGCCCATGCAATGGACCCAAACACCCGCAGATTCGACACATCCGGCTTGTGTCCGAAGTATGCTTCGAAAGGGGTATTACCTTTCAAATATGAATGTGGAATTCTATTCTGAATATATTATGCAGCATGCATGGATTTATCCCACAAATTTTCAGCCAACTTCTTTGATTCCAACATACAGGTGGTCATCTCCTTGAGAGACTGATTCTTCCTCTCCGCTACACCGTTCTGCTAGGGAGTGTAGGGAACTGAATGATGGAACTGAATACCACTCTGGGAACATATGTGTATCAACTAATTACTGAAATACTTCCCTCCATTATCATATCTCAATATCTTGATCTTTTGGCCAGATGCATTCTCAATCAAGGCCTTCAAATCAGTGAATTTTTCACAGAGTTCAGACATCTTTTTGATAAAGAAGACCCATGTGTCCCTGGAAAAATCATCAATGGAATTCAGAAAGTACCTTGATCCATTCATGGATGTGATAGGAATGGGACCACTGATATCATAATGTATCATTCCCAAGATGCATGATGTTCGTTTTGCCTTCCCTTGATCGAACTTATGCTCAAGGTGCTTTTCAACAACACAACCCTTGCAAATTCTAGTGGTTAACTTGATGACCGAGAGGCCTTCAACCATATAGTTATTCTATAATTGCTGCAAGTATTTGAAGTTGAGATGTCTGAAACTCTCATGCCATAGTCTACTAACTTCATTTGCATGAGTCCGCAATGCAGTGGGCTTTGCATCTGCCACAAAATGGGAGAACTCATAGGATTTTGCATGATGGTTTGCAAGGCCTTTTGCTACAAGTTTCCCGGATGTAAGTTTTGTGATCTCTACATCATCCAGGATGAAGGATAGTCTCTTGGGTACTCTTGTATGTGTCATTTGATAAACACTAAGGATTTTTTATGCCAGAGATGGTACATACAAAACATTTGAAAAATATCCATTCTCAAGATCTACAGTACCTTGTCCTTCCAAAATGATGGTGGATTCATCTCCCATGTGGATGGGAATGGATTTTCCAGTCTCCAAAGATGAGAAGGAGTCTCTTTCAACCAGCATGTGGTTCGAAGCTCTAGAATCTATCAAGATTTCTTTGGACTTCGAAGTGATTGCATGAGGGCATGACCTCTTTCATGATGTGGTTCCCAATCTTGGTGATCTCTCCTTCGAAAGGTTTCCAGAAGATTGATGTGATTTCTCTCAAGGAGAGAGGTAGCTACATCAAGTTTATTTTTCATGTAGGCATGTTCAGGGTGGAAGCCCTTCCCGTAGTATGAACACTTGAATTTTTCCTTTCCATGATGCCCTTTTCCTTTTTTCTTCTTTGAGCATGAAGACTCTTCATGCTGCTGGTTTTCAACTTTAGGATTAGAGATTCAAATTTGGTTTTGGGGTTCTTCTGCTGCTTTCATTTACCCTTCAGATATTTGGGCCCCAAGACATGGAGGGATTGATCACGGGAGGATCTGATGATCCCCATTTGGACAAGCTTATCATGTTCACTTGTTAGGGACTCAATGAAGGCATTGAGTGAAGGAATATTCCATTGAGGGGTTGTGAGATTCCCCGCATGGAATGTAGAGACAAAAACCAAATAATCAGCTCCAAATTTGGAGAGTATGGTGAGGATGAGTTGATCATCCTTCATCTCCACCTTACATTGCTTCAACAGTGAGACAATGTGCTTTAACTTTGTGAAAAAGTCATTCAAGGTCTTGAAATTGGAAGGATGGAAAGACATCAACTCATTCTCAAGCTGGTATACTCTCAAATCATCCTGCTTTCCATACAGGGTTTCCAATTTGTCCTAGATTTCCTTTGGAGTCTTCAATCCCGAGAGATGGAAAAGAAGATATCAGGAAACAGAGAGGTACAAGAATCTGAATGCTTCATATTTCTTGTTCAAGAATATAGATTTTTCTATCACAGAAGGAGGCTCTTCCTCAGTGTCCATAGTGACCCTATAGAGTCCTCTGGCATGTAGCTGGATCTCGATGTCTCCTTTCCATGAGTGGAAATTGAATGGAGTCAAGAGTTCTATGGAATAAGCCATCTCAAACTGCTAGAGTGAATGCTTTCACCTGTTAAAAACCTACAAATCACAAAAAAAGGGCACCATAAGGTCGGATAGCTTGCACATTTTAAGATTTCATCACACCTAGCATAGTTGATTAAGCAAGCTTGACCAATAATTTCCTTACTTGGGGTATTAAGTGGTAAGCCTTAGCTTCTGGTGTAGTGCTGGAATTTTTGAGCTTTGCTCAATTTTTCATGCAAGAATTGTCAAAAACCTTGTTTTTGAGAGATCTAAGCCTCGTCCAGCCATGAGCTCTGATACCATATTAATTTGTCACAATGGTATAGGAACTGAAAACATAGTCTCACAAATAATTCAGAGAAATATGCATAAAATTGGCAAAATGGTGCTGCAATGGAAGTAGTAGCTTTGTATAATCAAATGAAAGAATGATGATACAATACAATGATCATTCCAGATGCATAAATTCCAAGACAATTTGAATTCCCAAGGAGGTCATTCAAATTGAATGAGTGAGTCTAGCTTAAACTGAATGTAAGCCATAGTAAACACTCTAGTTAACCACTTATCAAAACCCTAATTGACTCAACTGAGTCCTACCTTAAGTTGGAGTGCAATAAATGACTGAGTCTAACTGAAAGTAGCTCAGACACATGTCACTACAAGCCAACCAACAATTGGTAGTGCATCATTGACTCCAATGAACCCCAATGAGGTTAACTGAAGTGTAACTGACCATCATAAGTGGTTGGAGGTGCCCATGTTGACTCCAATTCATTCAGTATTAATTAAATAATCAATTTAATGAAAGGAGGTGCCTTCACTACTCTGTTTAACTAATTGTAACCATCAGTTATCAATTAAGTGCATTTATGACACTCATATCACCCCTAGAGTGCTCCAGTTAGCCTCCCCGAATGAAGGAGCAGGCTTAGTTAGCCTCCTTTACTAAAGGTATGTGTGGGTGTGCTCATGATGATGTCATATAGTGCTCCTCTGATGTCAATTAAGTCAATAAAACTTAGGATAGTGGTTTAAATAGGCCAAATTGACCAAAAAGAGTGTGTATGGTGGTAAATGTCTCCAACAAATCCTATGGTTACATCATACTTAAAATTCCAGAACTGTGTTTCAATTTTCATGTCGTTGATGCGGGATTCATCATGGCCCTCCTTTGATGAGACTATTCCTGTTGACATGAGCTCATCATCTAGGAATTAGTCTTAGAAACAAGTTTAGTACCTTGATGTCTGTATTCCTTAATGACAGATTTTCTCGCTTTTGACATAGGTTCACATCATTGACCTTTGATCAAAATATTCGACTAACTGTTCGACATCAAAACATCTATTCACACTTAGTAGATTGTACTAGGGTACCTTGGGAATCATTGACATTAATGGTGATCTCCCTTGCACATGTTAACGGTTCACGTCATTAACCAGTAATCAAGTGGTTTCTACCATGTTCGACTTCAGATCATTGTAATCACATGGATAGAATCGTACTTTTTGGAAGACGAGATGAAGAAGTTGGGTACTTGCTAAGCACTCATAGATTTCTCCCTAGGTTGCGATGGATTATTTGTATGAGTCCTATCATGGATCCATATTTGTATGTCTATGGCTATGCTTAGATTTTCGTCTGTATGACATATATCTACATTGTATGTCTAGTAGCTATGTCCAAATTTGAGTCTTCTTCACATGGATCTGCACTGTATTTTAGTAGCCATGAATTTTTTGTATCTCACATGGATATGATTTGTATTGGTCAACAGCCATGTTGTGAGTCATTTGGTACATGTATCAAAATATGCTGCAGAACGTTGGCGATGTTTGAGAAGTTTCGACCTTTGGACCTTTGCCTCGACACTATACCTTGTTCTTTCAAAGTATTATGCCTATCATTTTCCTCTAGCCATCATACTTTCGGGGGAATCTTTGTTATACCAAAATATTGTCACCCTCATGTTATGAGATAGGTATTCCCTTGTTTTCTTCAATCCCTCAAAGTTTTCCCTAGAGAAATGAAGGAATAAATTAACCCCTTGCAATTTTCCCTCTTTTGAGCTGGTAACGCTCTTTCCCCATTAATGAAAAGCATTAACCAAGAAGGAAAGAGCCAGCATTTCTCCTCATACATGAGAAAAGAGAGGTGCCACTGCTCTTTCCCTTACTGCAAAAAGTGGTGCCCCCTTATCACCACCTATTTGCTTCTTTGGAAAAGCAGTGCTCAAGTTTTGAAGGAAAAAAAGAGAATCTTCGAGAGGATTCCCGAAGCTAACCTCCATGGAGCCTCATCCCTATGATTTAGGACCAACTAGAGCTCGATATCCTTCCTTTTAGGATCTAATCTCCACCTCACCCATGAGATCCTCAACCATACCTATCCTCCCATGCCTTTAAATACTAGCTCACCCCCCATGGGAAAGAGGAGGAAGAATTGTGTTTCATACCCAAACTCGGTCAAAATCATTATTGAGTGTTTCGAGGCAAGGTGAAGTTAGAGGCAATGATCCATTGGAAAGAACTCTAAACACCAAGGCATGAAGGTTGTAGTCTCTCCAATCATTTATTAATAAAGAATGTCTTTTCTTTCCCATATTTACTGTTTCATATGTTTATATTGCTTGATTCCTTGGTCACGGGTATATATATAGTTGATTATATTATATGCTATCATGTTTTATTTGTTGTATTCCATATTTTATAGGTTCTTCTGTGAGGATAGTGAGGAAAACCTTTGAGAGAAGCATCGTGGCATTCCATTCAGTTGATTAACTATATCTAGGGGAATTTTAACATTCCGTGTTTGTGTTTTGTTCTAGAACTGAACCATTCAGACTAGGGAACCAGCTCTTGTCTATAGGAGGTGTGTATTTCCGGCTAACATAACACCCTGATTTTGACCTTGATTTCATTTAAATAACATGATTTAAATATTCATGGTGTGGAGCTCAAGGAAAAACCCCCACCATCAATTTAGTGTTTATGTTTCAGAGATTAAGATTTAGGACAATGGTGTTTTTATGCTAGCTAAACGTTATAAGTTTGGAAATCATGTTAAATTTGCAATTTTTTTAATTAAAATCCTATAGCTAGCTATTTCAATGCAACAAAATGAGATGGGGGCATGATTTTATCTAAGAATAATATGGGGGGATTGGAAGAGTGGGAAGAAATTTGAAATGGGCAGAGCACCATTTCTGGGAAAACGTTTTTAAACTTTCTTGGGCAAGGAAACAAAACAAAAAATTCTTGCCTTTCCCTCATACAGTTGCATTTCATCTTCCCCTCATGATTCTGGACTGTGTTAAATGTTTTTGCAAGGGGATTCTGGCATTCACACAGCAAGAAAAAGCACTCTGAGTCTTGATCCTTCACGAATTTTTTCATGTTCTGTGAATTGTTTTACTTTTTACAATTTTCGTATCTATTAGTCGTTTCCTAAATGGTAATGCATAGAATCTGATTTGTGTTGTTGAATTGAATGACCAGCAAATGATTTCATTTTGGTAATTGCAGTAGTCGTTCTGGCTTAGGAAATGCTCAGAAATTCATACTTTGTGTGTGTGTGTCTATTACTTGGCTTTTGTTACGTTTTGTTAATCCCAGAACTGATTTTGTTGTGTGTACATCCTAGTTTGACATATGAACGAATTTGGGGAATGGAAATGGAGTTTGAAATTTCTTAATAAACCTAGTGTGTGAAGGAACCTCACTGACCAATCTAGAGGGTTGTTTTTCTTCTTTGCATACCTTGAAAAACACTGGAAGGGAGGGCATGGCTTGAGGGACTATGTAGCAGATAAGGGTATGATTCCTTGTGTTGGGTGTGTAAATGTTTAGAAATCAGGATAGATCTAGTGTAGGTTTCCATAGCTTTGTGATTGAGCTCACTAGCTTCGCATTCAGTCTACCAGCCTCCTTGGAATCATGATAAACCCAACTGGAAGGATGGCTTGGCTGGTATCCTGATAAACCCATATGTTGTATTGGCTACGTCTCATGTGAATTTTGGTAAGGTGAAAACCACTATATGTGAAAGCCTAATAAACCCAACTGGAAGGATGGCTTGGATGGTATCCTGATAAACCCATATGTTGGCTTGGCTGTGTCTCATGTGAATTTTGGCTAAGTGTAAACCCCTGTCTTTGTAAGCCTGATAAACCCAACTGGAAGGATGGCTCAGCTTGGCTGGTAGCCTGAAAAACCCATCTGTTGGCTTGCTTGTGACTTGTATAAAATTTGGCTATGTGTAAATCACTTCCTGTGTGAGCCTGATAAACCCAATTGTGTTGGCTTGGTTGAGCCTTATTGTATCCTTGTCTATGGGGAAGTATGCTAGTGTTCCTTATTCCTTAGGGAAATCATTCCTATCTCGGGGGTGGCAATGTTGCTGAGATATTAATGAACACATTGGCCTATGGTTGGGTGGAACATTGCAGCAACATAGCTGGTTGTAGGATAAGTGTCTGATAAAGATAAGTATCTCTTGTGCTTCAATCCTTGCAACTGTACTTATTGGTAAATTAATATGAAATGACAAATGCTTGAATGAAATGGGTTGTGTTTTAGATGTATATTTCATGAATGACGTACATATGTGTGTAATTACCTTAATGAATTTTCTAAGTTTTTATGAAGATAGATTGGTCATATTTGTGATGGCTTGGATGCTTTAAAATCAGTTTTAGACTTAGAATATTTTCATTAGCAGATCAAAATTCCGTACATTTAACCTTTATGCAACTTCCTTTCCACAACCTGCGGGATGCAGGATGCATAAAAGTTCTTTGGAAATTTCAATCTCTACATTTTCCTTTTTGCATTTTCCTTTCCGCAACTTGTGGGATGCCAGATACGGGATGCAAAATGAGGAAAATTCGTTTTGCAAAATCTTCTTTCCACAATTTTCTTTCCCCAATTGCAGGATGCGGGATGCGAAAATGAATTATGGTAAATTTTGATTTCCGCAACTTTGATCTCCATAATAGTCATTCCGCATGTGGGATGCAAGATGCAGAATGTGGGATGTGAGAGTTAAATTTTATATGTTTCGGATTCTATAACTGAAGCTCTCCACACTGTTGATTTTATACGAGATGATTCTCCACTATTCGATCTCTCTGTGATTTGGGAAGATAAAGAATTATACACGGTCTGGATCAAAATGTTAGTAGGAAAAATTCTTGTTTTTGTAGATCTTTAAAAAAAAGAGAATCAGGAATCATCATACGAATGCAGAATTAGAGATAGGTAACTCAGGTATAAGAGTTGGGTCACATTCTCTCCTATGGGGCAAGAGGGGACGTGAAAATATGGTATCAGAGCTATTGGTTGCAGTATTGGGCCTCAATGGGATGATTTGGATAGTTACATAGCTATTGGTTAATAGTTTCAATGTATTGTTGGTCGCATGACAGAGAAAAACTGCCTTGGGCTGTGGGTAAGTGATCTTGGTTTTGATTTTATCTAACAATTTTTCGCAGAATTACAGTCACCTTGAGAAAGGGAATTGTGAATCTGAATAGTTGGTTCGGCCATGAGGACAGACGATATGAATGATTATGCATGGGACCGCAATGCACACGAGGAATATGCTATGGGGGGGAATGTTAGAATTGGAAATGCTGAGACAAAGTCTAATGGGAAGAGGTTTCAAGATACTCCCCCAAAATTTTCATCCACCATGAGAACCCTTAGGGTGGAGATACAGAGCTACAAAGCAGACAACGGAAGACTGATGATGGTCATATGAGCATAGTCATATGGTCATATGTAAGTGACCATACATATGACCATATGTATGGTCATATGGTCATGATGGTCATATGGTCATATGTAAGTGCTAAGAACACTATTTGATGGTCATATGAAAGATGATCTTCGACAATTTTTCTCTCTCTCACTTGTTTGAGCTCATATTCTCTCACTCATGTGCTACAGTTGAGTGAGTGTGTGTTACAAATAGAGAGGATCACTCTCTATTTATACTAGTTTCTGACTTGAAAATTGCTTACCAGGGCCGACTTCACTAGGAGAGTCTAATAACCCTAGTGCCCCTCAATTGTGGGGACTTTTTCCCTCAAACAACAAAAGGAGGGTTAACCTCTATCACTTTACATGAACTTATTATATTAATGATTCTCCCGATAGGAACATCGAGGTACAATGAAATACAAATGATTCTACCGATAGGAACATTGGGGTACAATATAAGATATACAAGTGAATACATTATGAAGTTATAAACACATCAATACTCCCTCTTAACTACGAAGATATTCTATTGACAGAGTTCATCATCATAAGTCTTCATAATGGGATCATCATCAAAGCTGGATTGTCATCAAATTTGGATCATCATCAAAGCTAGATCATCATCAAAGCTAGATCATCATAACTGCTCCCACTATCTTGAGCAAATGGTGCTATCTCTCAATTCTAATCGTCATAGGAAGTTCTACAGAGCCAACCCTGTTTCATGTTGGTTGTAGGCCTAGACTTCATGTAGGTCTTCTTCTTCAGTGCTTATATCATAGGCATGGTAGGACGCACCTACTACCATCCAAGAAAGGCTCCAACACATACATCCACCGACATTGTAGGACACACCTAATACCATCCATGAAAAGGCTCCAACACTTATATCCAATGGCATGGTAGGACATAGCTACTACCATCTAGGGAAAGGCCCCAACACTTACATCCATTGGCATGGTAGGACACACCTACTACCATCTAGGGAAAGGTCCCAACACTTACATCCACTGGCATGGTAGGACACACCTACTACCATCCAAGGAAATGCCCCAACACTTACATCCATAGCATGGTAGGAAACACATACTACCATCAAGGGAAATTCCCCAACACTTACATCCACTGGAATGGTAGGATACACCTACTGCCATCCAGGGAAAGGCTCTACACTTACATCCATTGGAATTGTAAGAAACACTTACTACCATCCAGGGAAAGGCTTAGCACTTACATATGACCATGGGAGGAACCAATCCCGCCACCATGTCATAAAGGCATAGCACTTACATATGACCATGGGATGAACCAATCCTACCACCATGTGAGAAAGGCACAACACTTACATCTGACCATGGGAGGAACCAATCCTACCACCATGTAAGAAGGGAACAACACTTACATCTGACCATGCGAGGAACCAATACTACCACCATGTCAGAAAGGAATAACAATTACATTTGACCATGGGAGGAACCAATCCTACAACCATGTCAGAAATAAACAACACTTACATTTGACCATGGGAAGAACCAATCCTGCCACCATGTCAGAAAGGAACACATACTCAGAACTTCCCTTTGGAGGGAACCTAGATATGGAGAACACCAATCTTGTCCTTGAATTACTCCACAATTACTCTTACTTCAGTCTGGCCATTTCTAGCATAGAATTACATCAGGGATGATTATGTTCAAGGATAACTTGCGAGCTTTGTCGGGAATGATTATATCCGAGGACAACCTATATGATTGTTTATGTATGAGCAACCTACGATCTTCTCTAGGATTTTATGCTCAGACAACCTGCCTCACTAACTATACTATAACTCATAACTCCCTCTTTCAAGAGATTTCAATATGGATAACAAACTAGAGCTTCATTTCTCTTTTTCTTCTTCGGTTGTACTCAGTGCCACACAAGACTGCCTCCTGCTAAACCAAGAGATCACACATGATCCCATACTAAAGCAACACCCTGAAGTTCTCTTCCTCTCAATGGCACTTCCTTCCCAATCCGAATCCACATAACCCTTGAGGTTAATGTTCTGATTCGCCTCATATTAGAGCCCATAATCAACTGTACCCTTTAGGTACCTCACTGCATGGTTTGCAACCATTAGGTGAACATGTATCAAATCCATTAGGAACTGGCTCAATATGTTCACAGCAAAGCAATTATTTGGTCTCATATTAGTCAAGTACATCAAGGACCCAATCATATAATGATACATCATGGAATCAATTGACTCTGACCATCCATCACTCAATAGCTTCATGTTTGATGCCATATTTTTGGTCATGGCCTTACATTCCATCATACCGAACCTCTTCAAGATATCCACCACATAATTCCCTTGTCCCATGGGAATTCCATCCGCATTCTGCCACACCTCCATGCCTAGAAAGTAGTGCATCATATCCAAGTCCTTCATATTGAACTCGACAGCAAGTCTCCTTCTTGCAACTTTAATGAGTTCCTCTTTTCTTTTAGGAACAAGTCATCGACATATAATAGGAGCATCACTAGTATTCCACCTTCAACCTTGAAGTAAAGTTTGGATTCCACTTTATTCTCAGTAAAGCCGAGAGTCATCAGTAATATGTCCATCCTGTCGTACCATGTCAAACCTTAGGATCTTCTGCAGTCACTCCCTTTGAAGCAGATCATAATTATACCTCTTCCTTTCATACTCTATGCATTCAAACATTCTGTATCGGGGCGACAAGTAGCTTCCTCTTCTACTAATACTATATGGATACCAAGATCCTCTATCTTGAACCTTTTCAAAATTTCTTTTCGCACCCATCTGTGAGCTTGTCATCCTCTATAGGATTTCATCTTTAACCCTGTAGAAAAGGTTAACATATTTATTGCTTTAGGTGATATCCAAGCTCCTCATTTATGTTTTATCCCATGGATTCCTTTTGAGCTCATACAAGGTCTTCTTTAATTTTCACACATGAGTCTGCCTGTCATGTGCTTCAACTCCCACTTGGTGCAAATGTCTCTTCATAATCTATGCCTTCTTTCTGTGAGAAGCCTCGTGCTAAAAATATTGCCTCATATCCCATGCTGTTGTCATCTATTGCATGCTGGATCTTCTATATCCATATGGAAGATACTACAAACTTCCATTAAGGTCTCAATACCGCATCCTGGACATCATTCTTCTTGAACTGGTGCATTCCTTCCCTTTCTTCCTGGCTGTTTCTTCATAGATTGAATTCTTTGCATCAACGTTGTCACTCAACAGTGTCACATAACTGTAGTGTGTTTGAGACCTCTTTATTTCTTTGAAAGTATCATTATATTATTCTTCATCTTGTATTATTTCTCAAACTGTCATCACTTGTTCTTCAAAACAAGTCCCATCCTTCTTTTCTTGTAGGTGATTGTATGCAATCTTTCCTACAAGTCAAATGCATTACTTATATAGTTAGAAACATTTCATAAGGCATATTATTAATTACAAATTCTTATGCATAAATATACAATCATGCAACTATTTTATCCAACACAACATTCATCCATATCTCACGGAATCTTTCTAGATGCATTCCATCTCTACCATGACATCATTGAGATTTTGCACTAATCCAATAAGTCAACAAAGTGGTTTCATTCTAGATAAGTAGAAATGGAGAGTTGTATAGAACCATGGGTTACTTACCCATCACATGCATATTATTAGTATATTGTCATTAATGCAAACATTCTATCATGTATAACACATCAACTAAATATAAACAAATGGATAACAATATAATATCATGAAATGAAAATTGAATACTTATCTTTATTTATTTCATGGATAGACTCTTTATTAAGCCTCCCGCTTCATCATCTTCTTCATTCATGATATCATCATTTCTTATCCAAATGCTAAGAGGGATAAGATATTCTTCAAGAAATGATTCCTTCATATTCCTCATCTTTTGAGGGATCTTCTTTGAATCATGAGAGCTAGATCTTCAGTTGCTCCCATCTTATTTTCTCTTATTATGAGTTGAGCTTATTCTTCTGTGCACTCTTCCCAAATTATGTTTAATTTAATCACTTCCTTATGTAACACATTCCTCTAATGAACGAATCCCATAATCCTAGGAGGCCATTCAAAGCAATTATAACAATATCTTATTATTCTTTGATTGCTTCGTCATAACATCAAACACTTCCTTTTGGTGTCTTCAAGGATGACACACGAGGAATGGGATCATGTTTAATAGAATCTACAATGATTCTCTTGGCTCCAGCCTTAGCCTCATCTCCCCTTGGCTCTTATAACTTCCTTACTGAAATATTGATCTAAGTCAACAGAGTTCCTATACTTCTTTTGATTTATATTCTTCCCTTCAAAATAGCTTGGTCAAGGAATCAAACGTGTCTTTAGGTGTCTTTAGGGAAGAAACTTATGGTATAAGGTGATCCTCTTAGCCTTGAACAAGTTCTTCATGTGTAAGGCTTTAGGCTCATCTCCCTCTGAAACTAGAACCTCTCCACTTATGTAGCTGTCCAATTCATTTTCTTCAAGAACTAGCGAGATCCTATACTTCCATGCTTGGAAGGTTTCATATTCACCAATATTGTCATCAAGTTGGTGTTATTAGTCACAATGAGAACCTCAAATGTAAATAGCGAAAGATTATATCTTACCGATTTGAGGTGTCTTTCCTGGTTCCGGATCTGGTTGATCTAGTATTTGTCATAGAAACCCTCTTTTCAAAACTTGGAATATTTAAAATATGATTGGATAGAAATATGTTCCTTCTCAAGGAGAGCTGTCCAATGTACTCCTTTTCTGAAGATAGTGGAGGGAAGCTCCCGGACCAGGAAGCCCTAGTTTTCCAATTTCTTCTGCAGAAATTCCTGATATTCTTTCTTTGGTATCTCCGAAAGTAATTCTCCTTCATGTCAGCAATTTCATAATATGGTAGCCTTGTCTTTTCTCTTTCCAACAATGTAGGTTTGAGCAGAATTTGTTTAATCAATTGGTACTTATGATAGTTTTCCCATGGTGACTTATTTCAGGATTGTTCAGCATAGAGAACTTGTACAAAATGCCACATATCACTGTTTCACCTTCAGGGTTTGAAAAAATTAACACAGAAATTAAATTCCATTCCCTATCTGGAAAAATATTTCTAAATTTAATTTGGACCTGTTAGGATATTTAGACACTTAGGAGTTAGTTAAGATCAACTTGTGTAATATATCCGTTAGGTAAAAGTGTGTTTCTTTAGTATGCATTAGTATGCATTTGTAAATATTCTAATCCGACGGTCACGATATGTTCTAGACATAGAGTGATCCGACGGTTCAACTTCTCTTAGATCATACCTACCATTGATCCGTGGCTTAACACCCGATTGGTCTATGATCTCTATTTAAAGAGCATAGAGGGTCTTTGGCTAGTTGATCGATTATGAGAAGCTCATGTAACTTTCTTTCTTTTGCATAATAAATTGCTCCGAAGTAGCTATTTGGCCGGGGCCGTGGACTGTTTCCCTCTCGAGGGTTTTAACCACGTGACAAACATTGGTGTATTGATCTGTGATCTGTTTGTGTGAAGCGGCTATTCTTGGTGTTCGGTCCTTTGGGAGTACCCTCGTAGCCTGAGATATAGTAATTATCCCAAGGTGTCCTATTTAGGGATGAGTCTTGGGATAGGTTGGAACCCTGATTTGGAGGAATCATATCTCCCAGAATATAGTGAATCTGAGGCTAAAATTTTTACACAAGGTACATCAAGAATTTATCTTCTTCGTATTAACATTTTGGCTCCTGATCCTTTTCCAATATTGAGATATAGCGAATGTACCAAAACTACCAATTTTAGTATTTTAGGGTTTTTCAAGCTTGAGGTCAAATTAGGGTTTGAATTTCTTGCATTTTTACCCAACCAAAAATTTCAATCTTGGTCTCTAAATTTAGATTTTTAGGAAGAGAGAAATCCTATTCTATGCTCACTCAAAGAATTCCACTTTTGTGAAAAGCCCTAATTTCCCACGGTAGTGACTCGTCAAAACTGGTAATGCCCGGAATCAAATTCTGCTTCAAAAGAAAGATGCACCTTTTAATGGAGAGTTAGCCTAGCCTCCTTTTGCTAATGATCTATGGAGAGAGACCCAAAAAGTAAGAAGCCCTAGCTTCTACAACTGCACAGTGTCTTCCTCTTAGGTTAGCTCTAATGCCATGTTAGATTTTTATCATTTAAGCAATATGATCTTAGGATCTTATTTGAGAGAATAACATACACCGCAATAATCACAAGAGATAAGAGACACAAAGAGTTTTCCTTGGGGAAACCATACAGGAGAAAAACATGAAACTTCCTTAGAGATAGAATGAGCACCAGTGGAAAAAGTAAAACCCAAAGATAGAAAGATGATTTCCGACAGTTGTTCTCTCTCTCACTTGTGTAAGGTCCTCTTCTCTCACTCATGCACTACAATTGAGTGAGTGTGTGTTACAAATAGAGAGGGTCAATCTATATTTATACTAGTTTCTGAATTCACAATTACTTACCAGGGTTGACTTCACTAGGAGAGTCTAATAACCCTAGTTCCCCTCAACTGTGGGGACTTTCATCCCCGATCAACAAAAGGAGGGTTAACCTCTATGAGTTTATATGACTTTATTATATTAATTATTCTCCTGATAGGAACATCGGGGTATAATGAAATACAAATGATTCTCCCAATAGGAACATTGGGGTACAATATAAGATATATAAGTGAATACGTTCTAAAGTCACAAATACATCAATAGAGTGTTGCAACTGCAACCTTTTTCCCAAATTTTTCAAATTTTGGACCCTCCTTTTGATTTTATTCTTCTTGGAATTGCTTGGATTCCTGAACTCTGTCTTTCCTCTACTACAAATTTGGATTTTTGAGGTTGGAATGAGGTCAACTGTTTTCCTTCATTTCGGAAGTTGAATGATCCAAAAATTCCTTTTGTCTAGCCAATGCTTTTGACTGTGGGACTTAAAATTTTGATTTGTGGATGATTTCCTTTATCACTGTCAGAAGTCAGATGATTCGTTAACTATTTTCTTTCCAATGTTTTGGAGTTTAAACAAGCTAGTATCACCGTCACCCAACCGAACGTATTTTTTTTCGAGCACTTAGCATTTTTTATTTTTCGATGGTTTAGTTTTATCGCTGTTGAAGGTGAATCGATGAAGGAATTGGGGAATTAGTCCTCTATTCCGCCAATGGACAGTTCTTATTCTTACCGATCCATGACCTATTTCTCCTTGTTGTTTTACTTTTTAAACCTTTGACTTGATTTTTCTTTATCACTATCGGAGCGATATTTGACAATTGATCGAAGGGCTATTCCTTTGTGTTGCTGAAAAAATGACAACGTTGAGTTTCAAGTCACAGATTCAAAGTAGTTAAATCTTCCGATTGCCGATGGTTTCATGATTACCGTAGTTGGTTTGTCACCCGTCGTTGCATCTTTTTAGTGAACTATCTCGTCGATGATTAGTGGTTCTGAGCTTCGACCTTTAGCTTTAGAGTTGTCGACCGTTGATGTTTTTATGTTGACCATGGAACCTTTATTCTGTATGTCTTCCATCATTGCAGATGCTTAGTGAACTAACCGTTCGACATATAGTCCTTCCGCTCACTGATGCTGATGTGATTAGTGGGTAGTGGTTCCGATATTCGATACTTGACGATGGCGGTGTTTAGTGTTTTATATCACCGACATTGTGGAGATGCTTAGTTTTAAATTTGTCGACCCATAGTCCTTAGAGCCTCCGATTGCCGAAGATTTCAATTGGTCGTGAAACCCATAGTTTGTTTTCTACCCGCCGTTGCGGCTTTCTAGTGAACTATACTGCCAATCCATTAGTGGTTCCGCTCACTATCGCCGACATTGTGGAGATGCTTAGTTTTAAATTTTTCGATCCATAGTCCTTAGAGCCTCCGATTGCCGAAGATTTCAGTTGGTCGTGAATCCCATAGTTTGTTTTCTACCCACCGTTGTGCCTTTCTAGTGAACAATATTGCCAATCCATTAGTGGTTCCTCCCACCGATAGGGGTTTCCCATAGATTTGGTGTGCTTTTACCCTATTTCATGGGTGACGGAGGTTTCTGATTTTTTTGATCGAGTTGGGGATTTCATGATGAGAACACAGTACAGGGCCTCACATTTGATGATTAGTCTTATTGCTAGTGTGGTTTATCTTTTATTGAAAAGCTAGATGATCTTGAATGCTGTTTGGATTAATGATGAGTTTTTTTTTTTTTAACCAAAGATGGACTTAGAGGATTTTTTAGACCTATCCTGGTGATTGATGCTACAAAGAAGACATATCTAAAAGACAAAGCAGAAGAGAGTTGGCTGAAGAATGGAACAGGAGAAAGGAAAATGAAGAAGCAGAGATGAAGAAAAGAGAAGGAGAAAATGAGGGTCTAAGATCAATAGGATCTAAAAAAAATACCAACGGATTACTGAGTAGAATCGATAGCAGCAGAGGCGCAGGCTTGTGAAAATTTCATCAGTTACCAAGCTGGTCCCTCTTTATAAAGTGCTCTTAAATTTTAAATTTAAAATGTAACATATTCTATAAATCATGAGCACTTACTAAAGACAAAGTTTTGGGATTGAGATGTTGGGGAAGCCCAAAGCTCATCGAGGGGCAGCCCAAAGGTTTTTCTTTATTGTATAAGTATAAGAGAGTTAGATATAGAAGGGGACTCTTTCCCAGATAGATTTGTGAGAGTATGTTGTAAGAAGAACTATTTCCTTCTGCAATAAAGAATTATAAGTTTCCTGTTGGAGAAAGCTTGGTGGAATGTTTCAAATGCTGTGCTATGGATCTGTTAAATCTGAACTATTTCATTTTCAGCTTATGTCCATTAACTGTGAGATTGTTCTAACTCTTTGAACCTATGTTCATGTTATGAATGCACTCTAGTTTATTCTATGAAATTTCGACTGTGAGTAATGAAGGATTTTCATAAACAATAAGTTATCTTGTTGTTCATTCTTCTATTAATGTTCATGTGTTATGAAATAAGTAATAGCTATCTGTGATTTTTCTTAATGCATGCGCATAAATACATTACTCATTGATAAGTGATAATTTTGCTCTCTAGGGATAGGTTAGTTAGTTAAATTTAGTTTTCTTGCTATGTGTGATTTAGATGTGAGAGAGTTAAGACAAGAGGTAAGAACCTGCGCATCACATTGTAACCACTCCTTGTTATCTCTATCAATCTACTTTTTTAGATAGGCACTTGCACATGATACTTAAATTCAAAAAACTAAAAATATACACGGTGGACTGGGCCGTAACCGGTAAAACCTTTTGTTTTGTTACTTGACCTATGGTAGCCAGACCGTAAGCTGGATGGATTCCCCATACCAAACAATAACAGGCTAGTTGGGAACGTTATTGGGTAGAATCTCTAAGTATTGTTACCTATGAGTTTCCAGGCCTCAACAATTTTTGGCGCTAGAAGGAGGGCCGCCAGTGCATGGCTAGCCGAGGAAACCCATTTTCTCAAAATTATTCCACCGGTGACAGTTTTGAAAGTAGTTTGTTTCCCAATCCAACTCTGGAAAAGAAGGGTAAAGAGCATCTATATTCTGTCGATAACAAAGTAGTTGATGATCTGAGAAGATTTACTAGGGCATATGTGAAGAAGATTGGAGGATTACCAATTATTCATGTCTTACCCAGAAGACAATATTGAAAAAGAGATCGCCCTTAGTTAGAAGATTCAGTGTTGGTAGAAGACCTTGAAGTACTGGTAGAAGCATCCCTACATGAATTTGATCCACCTTTGAATTAGTTGGGCCTAGATACACCTTATTGTTCACCTGTTCATACCCCCATTCACTCACCACCTCATTCTCCACCGAGAATCATTGCTCATGCAAATGCAAACCAACCAAATCCACCACCTGCTTGGAAGGCTAGGTCACCTTTAAACCTGGAACCTCCTTTGCATGACTTACCTCAAGATTTTGAGAAAATGTTGCCTAAGTTTGACCCAAGTGAAAAAATTTTAGTAGATGACCATTTGAAAAGTTTTTACTTGGCTCTAGAAGGACTACGGGATGGAGAACATGAAGATGTAGTCTGCAGATTGTTTCCACATACCCTGAAAGGAGCAGTAGCCTCATGGTATTTTTCTCTACCTGCAAACTCAATCATAGACTGGGGCACATTTGAAAGAACATTTAGAAGTAAATATGCAGTCCAGAAAACTCATGCAGCGTTAATGAAAGGGTTATGTGCTTTAAAGAAAGAAAGAAAGGGAAAAGTGCATAGTTTCACTCAAAGATTTGTTGCTTATCTAAAAAAAATTCTGCAGCTGATGAACCATCTGATAAAGTTCTTATTGAATACTATACTTCAGCTCTAGGCCCTGAATTGGCCAAGTTTTCCATGATGTCAGTCAAACCTACATTATCAAAAACTTATGAAGAAGCTGAGAGGGTAGAGGCTGAGAAGGAGAGCATAGAAGATTATCCTGTGCAGTCAGAAGAAAAAACTTTTGGTAGGAAATCTTTATTTCTGACTAAGCCTAAGGATGAGCAGTCACATGACTTTGAAGGGATGTTGAAGATGATGCAGAAGCTTTCCAACAGAGTAATATATTTGGAAAAATAAAAGGAAGCTCGTAAATCTTATAAGCCTTACTATGAAAGGAGAGGAGACAACAATCAATCTAAACCTCCTCCACAGAGTCCTGCATCAATGAATTTAATTGAGGTAGGCATGGATAATTTTTTCACCTTTCATCAGCAACCTCATTCTCAGAAGAATTACCCCCAATGGATAAATTCTATGACATTGGTGAAGAATCAGTTATTGGATTCCAAACTAACAAAGACTGATGAAGAGGAAGAAAACAATAATCAATCCACAAGAAAACAAGAGGAAGATGCTTTAGTTATATGGGATTGCATCCCAATGTTTGATACGTTGGAAGAAGGTTCTCTAAAATGAGATGAGATTGTAGAAATTCTGACCAGAAATAGATTAATTTCACTCACAACAAATTACAATTGATCATGCAAAATTGTCAACAATGGAGACTGAATATGGAGCTGTAACACAAAATTATATTAACTCAGTGTACAATAGCCAACCCTATAATAACATAGGTTTCTGAATATATAGAATACATCAATAGGTCGAATGCATAAGGAGGCATCCAAAGCTAGCATAAAGCAGGCTTACCCAAAATAGGGAAATCCCCCATAGGTGTAAAAAGCTGATCCCAAATCTGTCATGAGGCTCACGAATTGGCAAGGGCGCATGGGCAAGCTAATGAGTGGTGGAATGGAATCTCATACATGCTTTTGCATGGAGAAAAGAGTGGAGGAGGAAGAGGAAACAAAGCTGATTCACCTCACCTAGTCTTGCTTTCCTATGTTCCTTAAAACACTGAAAAAGCAGGGAATAAAGTAGAAAAAGTAGATAGGCGCCTAGGAGGCCAGGAATAAAGTAGATTTGATTCTTAAGGCTTTCCCAAGTGCTACATGAGTCAAAGATGGCAATTTTGACCTCTATGGATAGGAAATTAGCAACTTGCACATGGTGGGACTCATGGACTAGGCAAATAAGACAAAAATAAATGAATTAATGTCTAAGTGGGTAAATACTATGGGTTGATTATTCTAACACCCCCCCTTAAGCCTGACTTTATGAGTAATAAATCAAAATATAGGGCCTAGCAACAAGGCTTAGTCACCCTTTTACATACTGCAAGTCCATATGAACCAAGGAAAGAGGCAAAACCATCTTGGGAAAATCCTCCCTTAAACATGGACTGTAAAACAAAATTGTAGAATCTTGTCTCTACTCATGCTTTGAAAGCATGATCAGCAATCCCCAGTAGTGATTTGAGATTGCTGAGGGTCTTCTCACAAAATGCTTTGGTGAAGATATCAGCTACTTGTTCTGAAGATGAACAGAAGAGTAGGTGAATGGTGCCATCATGCACAAGCTCTCTGATGTAGTGCATGTGAATCTCAATGTGTCTGGTTCTCTGCTTCTGAACTGGATCTTTGCAGATTCGAATGGTACTCTGTTTATCATAGTAGATGGTAGTTGAGTACTCAGGTTCGAAACCACACTCTCCAAGTAAACCCTGCAACCATAAACACTGAGTTGCTGCATTGACAACTCCTTTGTACTCAACTTCTGTAGATGAGAGTGCAATGGCACTCTGTTTCTTGCTTGACCAGCTGATTGGCCCTTCTACAAGCATGAACACATAACCTGAAGTTGACTTCCTATCTGTGCTATCACCTTCCCAATCACTGTCAGTAAAACCAATTAACTCAAGGTCAGAATTGGCTTTATAGAAAATCCCATGTGTCCTTGTTCCCTGAACAAAGCTAAGGATCCTCTTGACTGCTTTCCAATGGATATCATGGGGCTGATCCATGAATCTAGAAGCAACACTAACTGCGTAACAAAGATCAGGTCGAGTATGTGTCAAATACAATAAACATCCAATCAACTGTCTATACAAAGTGTTGTTTACCATCGGTGGAGAATCATCTTCCTCCAGCTTCACTCCTGAAAGGAAAGGAGTTTTGCTTGCTTTGCAATCTTGCATTCTGAATTTGATCAGAAAATCCAAGGCATATTTGGACTGATGCACCTTGATTCCAGCTTTGGTTTGAGCAATATCAAGCCCCAGAAATTGACTTAAGAGCCCCAAATCTGTCATGGAGAAGGCTTGGTTCATAGCTCCTTTTAGGGAAGCAATCTCAGCCTGTGAGCTTCCTGTAATGAGGAGGTCATCAACATATAACACAATGATCATTAATGAACCATTAATTACCTTCATATAGACATTCAAATCTGATTTGCACCGAAAAAAATTCATAGATAGCAAGAAGCTATCTATCTTGGCATACAAAGCCCTGGGGGCTTGCTTTAGCCCATACAATGACTTTCTCAACCTGCACACAAGAGAATGGTCAGTAGAAAAAACTTGGGGATGCTACATATATATCTCCTTAGTGAGATCACCATTCATAAAGGCACATTTTACATCCATGTGATGTATCTCCCATTGCCTTGATGCTGCAATGGCTAGAGCTAGCCTGATTGAATCCATATTTGCCACTAGGGAAAATGTCTCATTGTAATCGATGCCATGAACCTGTGAGTAGCCTTTAGCTACCAATCTATCCTTGTACTTCAGTGGTGAACCATCAGCAGCAAATTTGGTCTTATAGACCCACTTACACTGTACTAGTTTTCTCCCTGGAGGAAGATCCACTAGCTCCCATGTGTTGCTCTTCTGTAGCGAGTTGAACTCCTCATTCATGGAAGCTTTCCATATTGGATCTCCTGATGATCCTTCATATGTTTGAGGATCAGACTCCACCATCAAATAACATCTTTCATCAAACTTAGGATCCTTCATGCACAGACCACTCTCAAATTGAGATCTAGTCCTCCTTGGGTCATTGGGATCCCCAGCTAACTGTCCTGCTGCATGTAGTGTCTTGGCTGCCCATTTAGGCCTTGTGGGGATATTTGGGTCTGCAATAAACTCATATCCATTAGAAAAATCAGAATCAGCATGTTCAACAAACTTTTTACTTACTTCTTGAGGTTCAGGTGGTGAAGAGGCTTCACCAATTTCCACATCTGCAAGGGGTTCTTCTTCAAACTGAACACACCTTTCAATGAAGGCTTTGTTTGTGCTCAAGTTTATCAACTTGTACCCTTTTGAATCTTCAGAGTATCCCACAAAAAGACACTCTTGGCTTTGGGGCTGCAAAGCCTTCCTCTTCTCTGTCGGGATTCTAGCCCATGCCTTTGAGCCAAAAATCCTGAAATGGGTCACATCTGGCTTGTGCCCACTCCATGCTTCGAAAGGAGTCATGCCATCCGAATTTTTTTGAGGCACCCTATTCTGAATATAGGCTCCACAGTTGACAGCTTCAGCCCAATACTTTGGTGGCAAAGTTTAGGCCTCCATCATGCATGTTGCCATCTCCTTTGGTGATCTGTTCTTCCTCTCAGCAACACCATTTTGCTGTGGTGTGTAAGGGATAGAATGCTGCATCTGAATACCTGCATCTGCACAATAGTTAATAAACTCATTCTTGACATACTCACCACCATTTTCAGACCTGAGTACCTTGAGTTTTCTTCCACATTGGTTTTCAACCAAATCCTTGAAGACTTTGAATAGGCCAAAAACTTCTGACTTGTGTTTCATGAAGTGAACCGAACAATACCTGGAAAAATCATCAATAAAGGTCAATGCATATTTGGCCTGACTCATGGACATATGAGGGAATGGGCCAGCAACATCACTGTGAATCAGCTCGAGGGGTGCAGAGGTTCTCTCATGGCTGGCTTTCTCAAATGTATGCTCTGGGTGTTTTCCTAGGATACAGCCTTGGCAAACTCCTTTGGAAAATTTTATCTTGGGAAACCCTATGACCATATCTTTCTCACTAAGATCAGACAAATACTTGTAATTTAAATGGCCAAATATTTCATGCCATAGCTTGCTAGCTTCATTAGCATGGATAAGAAGAGCAGAGGGGTTTGAGTAAGGCAGGAAGTGTGAAAACATGTATACCTTTTGGGCATGATTCACTACTCCTTTTGCAATGATTCTTCCACTTGAGATTTCTGTGATCTCAACTTCATCTGGTGAGAATATGAATTTCTTAGGAGACCCAGTGTGGGTCATCTGGTACGCTGATAGAAGGTTGGAGGTGAGACCAGGGACATACAGCACATTGTTGAAGTTACCATGATCAAGTTCTATCCTTCCTTTGCCTTTACTTTCAGTGAGAGAGTCATATCCCAGTACAATAGATGGTCCTTTCGACATATCCAGTGAGGAGAAGGCCTCCTTAGTCGAAACCATGTGTCTTGAAGCTCCAGAATCTATGATAAAACTGGGTGAGCTTGATGTGCCAGCAACTAGAGCATGAACTCTCTCTCTGTCATCGGAACTTGATCCTCCTTCTCTCTTCTTTGAGCCTTCTGGAAGGGAGATGCCATTCTTCTCCAGGATATTGGTCAGCATATCAATCTGCTTTTTCATACAAGAGCTTTCAGTGTGATTGCCCTTCGAACAGTATGAGCACTTGTTCATATCACCTTTGTTTTTCTTCTTCTGGGTATTTTTCTTGGGACCTTGTTGATCCTCCGGAGAATGCTTCTTTTCTCTTCTTTGCTCAGGTGGCTTTTTAGATTTCTTTTTGCTTTTAGAATCCACCCTTGAATCTCCAGCAACCAGATCTTGGTCTTTGGAAGGTTTGATGGTGCCCATCATCACCAGCTTGTCTTGTTCTTGTGTGAGAGATTCCATGAAATCTGCAAGGCTAGGCATCTTCCAGGTTCGAGCTGTGAGTTTTGTGGCATAGAATGTCGAAACAAAGACTGAGTAGTCAGGTCGTAGCTTCGAGAGGATGGCCAATACGAGCTGATCATCTTTCTTTTCGATACCACACTGCTTCAGCTGCAAAACTAGTGCTTTGAACTTGGAGAAATATAGCTGCAGGGATTCAAAGCTGTTGGGACTCAGAGAAATCAGCTCATTTTCGATCTGATGTCCCCTCATCTCATCTGTCTTTCAAAAAATCTCAGACAACTTCTCCCATACTTGATCCGGTGAAGTTAATCCATCGAGATGGAAAAGGAGTTCTCGGGAAATACTGAGACATAGGAGGCCATAAGCCTCATCTCTCCGATTGTGCCATTTGATCTTCTCTGCAGCTGCATTGGGCTCTGCTTCTGTTTCCATAGTCACCCTGTAGATGCCTTTCACTCTCAACAAGATCTCCATCTCTGCTTTCCATTCAAAATAGTTGAAGGGAGTCAAGATAGTTTTTTGTGAATCCATAGCTTTAGAAAATCTGTCCCGGCTATCAGTAGAAGGCTCCCAGTCTTGATGTCGAACCTGTAAAACAATTTTTGAAGGAGAGTGATAACCTACAATGGTTTTGATACCATGTTGAAATTCTGACCAGAAATAGATTACTTTCACTCACAACAAATTACAATTGATCATGCAAAATTGTCAACAATGGAGACTGGATATGGAGCTGTAACACAAAATTATATTAAATTAGTGTACAATAGCCAACCTTGTAATAAAATAGGTTGCTGAATATATAGAATACATCAATAGGTCGAATGCATAAGGAGGCATCCAAAGCTAGCATAAAGCAGGCTTACCCAAAATAGGCAAATCCCCCATAGGTGTAAAAAGCTGATCCCAAATCTGTCATGAGGCTCACGAATTGGCAAGGGTGCATGGGAAAGCTAATGAGTGGTGGAATGTCAGCTCATACATTCTTTTGCATGGAGGAAAGAGTGGAGGAGGAAGAGGCAACAAAGCTGATTCACCTCACCTAGTCTTCCTTTCCTATGTGCCTTAAAACACTGAAAAAGTAGGGAATAAAGCAGAAAAAGCAGATAGGCACCTAGGAGGCCAAGAATAAAGCAGATTTGATTCCTAAGGCTTTCCCAAGCGCTACATGAGTCAAAGATGGCAAGTTTGACCTCTATGGATAGGCAATTAGCAACTTGCACATGGTGGGACTCATGGACTAGGAAAATAAGGCAAAAATAAATGAATTAATGTCTAAGTGGGTAAATACTATGGGTTGATTATTCTAACAGAGATATTAGAAACCAATGTGACAACAATAAGTCAGGGTTTGGTAAAATAAGACAAGTCAATACTACTGAAAATTAAGAGACTTCAAGAAAATATCAAGAAAGTACAGAAGAACACCACAGCTGATAAAATACCTGAATTTACTAGAATTAACATGCCTGTTAAGCCTATTGAAGACAAGATTGATAATGTCAAGAAAAATATCAAAGAACCTGAGATGGGGTATAATATTGTGGAAGATATTAAAAAAAGTAATGCAAATATCTCAGTGTTTGAAATGTGTAATGTGCCTCAGCAGAAAGAAAAATTGTTAAAATCACTTGAAGTACCAAAGGAAGAGCTTCCCATTGACAACCAACCTAAAGAAGAAGAAATTGGTGAAGCAAGTATGGGAGGTAAGTTGAAGTATAAAACCCCACCATTTCTCCTAACTTTTGAGATTTTCAACCATAATGTGCACAACTGTTTAGTAGACTCAGGGGCATCAGTCAATGTTATGCCACCCTTAGTCTGCAAGAAGATCAATGGAAAACCTAAACCATCTACCTGGCAGGTTATTCAGTTAGACAGGATAGTTGTGAAGGTAATTGGGGAAATGGAATATGTTCTGATTCACTTATCTTCAAATGAAAAGGTATGTCAGTTCATCGATATTGTAGTAGAAAACATACCTGGTGCTTATGGACTTGTTTTTAGTTGAGATTGGTCAGCAAGGATAGATGGATATTTTGCATCAGATTGGTCACATTTGTGGTTTCCTCATAAGGGAAGTCCCAATCAGATAAAACCATTAAGAGAGCCTCAGATGAAGCACAATGTTACTCAATTGGAGGAAAAAATGAACCAGTGAATTCTG
Source organism: Pseudotsuga menziesii (assembly GCA_001517045.1). NCBI lineage: Eukaryota > Viridiplantae > Streptophyta > Pinopsida > Pinales > Pinaceae > Pseudotsuga > Pseudotsuga menziesii. The sequence goes on from LPNX010987805.1 coordinate 196,215, forward strand.
TATTCGGAAATTACTTTATTGAACTAGAACCAGAAAATTACCAAGCTGAAGAAGCCAACAACATATCTGACACCCAGCCTGATCTCCTTCGATTTTCGTGGGCTGATGAGATTGACTGTAAAATAATAGATTTAGTTTCAGATATAGTTTTTAATTCAAGTTTCATAGAACTAGATAACTAGTAGGCCTTTTCAATTTGCAGTCAATCCTAGCCCCTTAACTTACAAGTTGCCAGATTTACAGGGGTGGGCAGAGAACTAACCAGTTAGTGTTTTAGTTCTCAAATTTTATTTTTCTTGATTTTTATTTCTTGATTATCTTGTACATAAATAAATTGATTGCTTGTTTTTTTTTTGATTTGTTTATTTTTGTTTATTTTTATTTAGGGTTTGATTGATTTTAATAAGGAAGCAAACTTTTGGTTGCATGGAGAGCATCAGAATTATGGATTGACTAAAATACTTGATTATAAGACCGTGTACTATTGATTTATTTGAAAGAACTTCTTCTAGTTCAGCAGTTTTCCTAAATGGCTATGAACACATTGAAGTCCTACTTAATCCTTGTAAAATAACTCAGGGTCAAAGGGTCTGGAATACTATTTCGAGGCTCCATCCATCTCACATTTAAAATGTACTAGGCGGTGATATCAAAGACCCATGGAGAGGAAGCAAGGTAAACAATATATTATATTTAAATGATCCCATGCCAAGAACTACAAGACGAAAAGGAAAATAAGAGTCAAAATCTCCTAAGAAAGCAATATGTATCAAAACAAAGTACTGAACCATATGAGTACATGATTGCCAAAGTTCTTCTCCGTCCATGAGCTGAAAAATCAATACATCTCTCACACAAAAGGACACTATGGATAGAGGAGCCTAAATAAAAATTCAGAAAGAAGGCATGCAGGAGGACTTAGAAAGGACAAAAAGTCTAAAGGCACAAAAGTGCAAAATGGAATGGGAATGAGGAACAAAAGAATATTTCTGTTTACCATATGTTACAATCCTGTGGTGTCCAAGCTGGGAGCTACCCGAAGACAGAGGTAAAAAATGAAACTCACATTCCTGGCCTCAAAAGAGTTATCTAGACTTTTAAATCTTGGTTCCCATTATCCCTAAATTGGACTATCATCAATGATTAAAGTACATACATCTATCATTTGGGAAATCTAGACATATAGAAGAATTCATCATGTTAGTATTTATTTTCAAAACAGTCTGTTATTCAAAGAGGAATTTTTCCAGAGATCTGTGTTCACCAGGTAGTCACCAATTGTTGCAGCTACAACCTTTTTCCGAAAAATTTTCAAATTTTGGACCCTCCTTTTGATTTTATCTTGCCTGGAATTTTTTGGATTCCTAAACTCTGTCTTTCCTCTACTACAAATTTGGATTTTTCAATTTGTATTGAGGTCAACTGTTTTCCTTCATTTCGAAAGTTGAATGATCTAAAACTACCTTTTTTCTAGCCAATGCTTTTGACTGTGGGACTTAAAATTTTGATTTGTGGGTGATTTTCTTTATCACTATTGGAATTCAAATGATTTGTGAACTATTTTATTTCCTTTGTTTCAGAATTTAAACAATCTAGTATCACCGTCACCCATCCGAACGTCTTTTTTTCGAGCACTTAACATTTTTTATTTTTTGATGGTTTGGTTTTATCGCTGTCAGAGGTGAATCAATGAAGGAATAGGGGCATTAGTCCTCTATGCCACCAATGGACATTTTTTATTCTCACCGATCTGTGGCTTATTGCTCCTTGTGGTTTTACTATTTAAACCTTTGACTTGATTTCACTTTATCGCTATTGGAGCGATGGTTGACAATTGATCGGAGGGTAGTCCTTTGCATTGCCGACACAACGACATCATTGAGTTTCAAGTCGTCGATGCATAGTAGTTAAAGCTTCCTATCACCAATGGTTTCATGATTACCAGGACCCGTAGTTGGTTTGTCACCCGCCATTGCGGATTTTTAGTGAACTATCTTGTCGATGATTAGTGGTTATGAGCTCCAACCTTTAGCTTTAGAGTTGCCGACTGCCGATGTTTTTATGTTGACCGCGGAACCTTTAGTTTGTATGTCTTCCACTGTTGTGGCTGCTTAGTGAACTAACCATCCGACATATAGTCATTCTACTCGCTGATGCTGATGTGATTAGTGGGTAGTGGTTTTGATATCCGATACTTGACGATGACATCGTTCAGTGCTTTATATCGTCGACACTGTAGAGATGATTAGTTTTAAAGTCACCGATCCATAGTCCTTAGAGCCTCTGATCGCCAAATATTTTAGTTTGTCATGGAACCCATAGTCTATTTGCTACCCAACATTGCAGCTTTCTAGTGAACTATCCTACCGATCCATTAGTGGCTCCACTCGCTGATAGGGTTTTCCCGTCGATTTGGTGTGATTTTACCCTATTTCATGGGCGATGAAGGTTTCTGATTTTTTTGATCGAGTTGGAGATTTCACGATCAGAACAAAGTACAGGGCCTCACATTTGATGATTAGTCTTATTGCTAGTGTGGTTTATGTTTTATTGAAAAGTTAGATGATCTTGAATGCTGTCCAGATTAATGATGAGTTTTTTGTTTTTAATTGCAGATAGACTTAGAGGATTTTTCATACCCAGCTTGGTGATTGATGCTGCAAATAAGACATATCTAAAAGACAAAGCAGAAGAGAGTTGGCTAAAGAATGGAATAGGAGAAAGGAAAAGGAAGAAGCAGATATGAAGAGAAGAGAAGGAGAAAGTGAGGGTCTAAGATCAATAGGATCTAAAAAAAAAGACAAACGAATTATTGAGCAGAATCGATAGCAGCAAAGGCCCAGGCTTGGGAAAATTTCATCAGTTACCAAGCTGGTCCCTCTTTATAAAGTGCTCTTAAATTTTAAATTTAAAATGTAATGTATTGTATAAATCATGAGCGCTTACTAAAGAAAAATTTTTGGGATTGAAAGGTTGGGGAAGGCCAAAGGTCATCGAGGGGCAGCCCAAAGGTTTTTCTTTATTGTATAAGTAAAGGAGAGTTAGATATAGAAGGGAATTTTTCCTAGATAGATTTGTGAGACTATGTTGTAAGAAGAACTATTTCCTTTTGCAATAAAGAATTACAAGTTACCTGTTGGAGAAAGCTTGGTGGAATGTTTCAAATGTTGTGCTATGGATCTATTGAATGTGAACTATTTCATTTTCAGCTTATGTCCACTAACTGTGAGATCCTTATAACTCTTTGAACCTATGTTCAGGTTATGAATGCATTCTAGTTTATTCTATGAAATTTCCACTGTGAGTAATGAAGGATTTTCATAAACAATAAGCTATCTTGTTCTTCATTCTTCTATTAATGTTCATGTGTTATGAAATAAGTAACAACTATCTATGATTTTTCTTAATGCATGCGCAGAAATACATTACTCATTGATAACTGATAATTTTTCTCCCTAGGGATAGGTCAGTTAGTTAAATTTAGTTTTCTTGCTGTGTGTGATTTAGATGCGAGAGAGTTAAGATGAGAGGTAAGAACCTGCGCATCAGATTGTGACCACTCCTCGTTATCTCTATAAATATGCATTTTTAGATAGGCACTTGCACATCATACTTATATTCAAAAAACTAGAAATATACATGGTGGACTGGGACGTAACTGGTAAAACCTTTTGTTTTGTTACTTGACCTACGGTAGTCGGACCATAAACCGGACGGATTCCCCATATCAAACAATAACGGGCTAGTTGGGAATGCTATTTGAAATAATACCTAGCTGTTGTTACCTACGATTTTCCAATGCTCAACACGGAGGTATGTCAGGTATATTAAAGATGAGAAGGTAAAAATCCAACGCTTTCTGAGTGGACTGACTCAGTCCTACAAAGACTGAATTGAGTTTTATGAAACCAAAACTCTGGAAGAGGGGATAATAAAAGATAAGTATTTCTATGAGCACAGCAATAGAAAAACTTACTACCAGAAGACATGGAAGAACAAGGTGAATGATAATTTTGATGAGAGGAAGAGAGCTTTCAAACCTCCTAACTTTCGAAATCAGTAGAAGAAATCATTCCAAGCTAAGAAGCAACCAACTAGAGTAATGGGAGAAAAACCAAGCGAACCACAACAAAACAGAGAACCACTTCAATGCTAGAAATAAGGAGGACCCCACATACACCGAAACTATCCACTAGAGAATGAGAATGCAAGGACAACATACAATATTGAAGAGGCAGAAATAGTGGGACAAGTAGCAAGGGTCATACCTAGAATTTATGCATCCTTGGAAGACCGCTAGGAAGATCACCAGTCAACAGTGGTTGAAGTTGTAGGTAATATTGTTGAGCAATCTATTTCTATTTTGATTGACCCTAGTTCTAATCATAGTATTTATCCTAGAGGAGTGGAGTTTTCTGCTCTTAGGAAAGCAAAGCATAACAAGTCATGGTTATTTCATCTAGCCACTCAAACTAAGAGAAAATTCAATGAAGTGGTGGAGAAATGTCCATTGGTGATAAATGGACTGAGCACTTGCATATATTTTAATGTTCTACCACTCGGTTCGTATGATATTCCTATTGGAATGGATTGGTTGGAATCTCACATGGTGAATCTTGACTGTTATAAAAATACTTTTGAATGCATGGATGAAGAAGGGAACCCAATAATTGTAGAAGGCATACCAAAGGTAATTTCTGTAAGACATATTTCAGCGATGCAATTGAAGAAGTTTTGTAGAAAAGGTTGTCAATTGTATGCATACCATATTGAGGAGGTAGCATAGAATGAAACTCTCAAGTTGGAAGACTATCACGTGTTGCAAGGATTTAGAGATGCTTTTCCTGATGAGATTCTAGGGCTTCCTCCAAAGAGAGACATTGATTTCATGATTGAGCTTGTGCCAAGAGCAATGCCAGTGTCCAAAGCACCTTACAAAATGAGTACACCAGAAATGTTAGAGCTGAAGATGCAGTTGCAAGAATTGTTGGAGAAAAAGTATATCAGGCCGAGTGTGTCTCCTTGGGGAGCACCAGTTCTATTTGTAAAGAAGAATGATGGTACCCTCATACTGTGTATTTATTATAGGCATCTGAAGAAAGTCACGGTGAAGAACAAATATCCCTTGCCGAGAATTGATGACCTTTTTGATCAAATGAAAGGAGCAAAGGTATTTTCCAAGATTGACTTGAGGCCTAGTTACCATCATGTGAGAATCAAGGATGAAGACATTCATAAGACAACCTCCAGAACAAGGTATGGACATTATGAGTTCGTAGTGGTACCATTTGGTCTCACAAATGCACCAACAAATTTATGCACCTTATGAATAGTATCTTCAACAGGTATTTAGACAAGTTTGTTCTTGTTTTCCTTGTTGACATTGTTATTTATTCTAAGAATGAAGAACATTTGAGACTAACATTGCAATTTATCAGAGAACATCAGATGCATGCAAAGCTAAGAAAGTGTGACTTCTATAAGAATGGAATTTAGTACTTGGGTCACGTTATTTCAGAAGAGGGTATATCCATGGACCCTAAAAAATTGAAGCTATTCAGAATTGGCCCACTCTAGACAATGTGACAGAGGTAAGATATTTTATGGGGATTGCGGGATACTACAGGATATTCATTGAAGGATTTTCCAAGGTTTCACATGCTATCACTTCTTTTCAAAGGAAGGGGATAAAATTCAAATGGATCTTGAAGTTTGAAGAAAGTTTCCAATGGTTAACATATCTTCTCACTAGTGCACCGGTCTTAAAAGTTGTAGACCCAGAGAAATATTTTGTGGTATGTAAGGATGCATGCATTCAAGGAATTGGAGGAGTTCTTATGCAAGACAACCACATGATATGTTATGAATCTAGGAAGATGAAGGAGCACACAAAGAAATATGTCACGCTTGATTTGGCTTGCAGCCATTGTACATGCTCTCAAGATGTGGAGGCATTACTTGATGGGCAGAAAATTTGAGTTAAGGACAGACCACTGTGGTCTGAAATATTTGTTTGATCATCCTACTCTGAATGCTAGGCAAGCTAGATGGATGGAATTTTTATGTGATTTTGATTTTGAAATCAAGCACATAAAAGGTAAGGAGAATCAGGTAGTTGATGCACTTAGTAAGAAAGTAGAAGAAATGCATGTGAAATCGATTAACATTTTCCAATCAGATTTGAGACAGTAGATTATTAACCATAATGCTGAAGATGAAATGTATGCGCAGGTAAAGGATAAATTGCAGCAGCAGAGCTGTGAAAAGAACTATGAAGGTTATAAGTTAGAAGAAGATGAGATTCTTACTTATAAAAATAGAATTTACAATCCCAATGTAGCAGATTTGAGGAGGGTTGTTATGGATGAAATCCATCAAATTCCATATTCTGGTCACCCAGGATATTAGAAGACGATTGCTACAACAAGAAAGCAATGCTTTTGACTAGGCATGAAAAAGGACATGGCTGCATATTTTTCGAGATGCATGAAGTGTCAACAAGTGAAGGTTGAACATCAACACCCAACAGGTTTGTTGTTGTCTTTGCGGGTTTCAGAATGGAAATGGGAAGTGATTTCCATGGACTTTATTACAGGATTTTCGATGACTTGGAGACAACATGATTCCATCATGGTTGTGGTGGATAAGTTGATGAAGGAATCACATTTTATACCAGTAAAGTCCATGAATAATACTAATGATATTGCCAAGATTTTCATGAAAGAAATTTTTAAATTGCATGGATTTCCTAAGGCAATAGTCTCTGAAAGAGATGTTAATTTCACTTCTAAAATTTGGAGAGGACTGTTTGCAGAATTGGGAACAAAGTTGAATTTCAACACTGCCTACCATCCTAAGACTGATGGACAGACTAAGAGAGTTAACCAAGTGTTGGAAGACATGCTTCGCATGTATGTGATGGACAAATCATCCAAGTGGGAAGACAATTTACACTTCGTAGAATTTTCTTATAACAATGGACATCAAGCATCCTTGGGGATGAGTCCATATGAAGATTTGTATAGCAAGGGTACACAACACTAGTAACTTGGGATAAGTCAGTGAACAAAGTTATGATCGATCCAGAATTGCTCAAGGAGATGGAACAGGAAGTTTTAAACATCAGATAGAATCTAAAGGAAGCCCAGGACAGATAGAAAATCTATGTAGATAAGCATAGGGTGAATAGAGAGTTCAGTATTGGGGATCATGTTTACCTGAGGGTGAAGGAAAAGAAAAGTTCCTTGAATCTTGGGAATTGTTCCAAGATGTCTCCTAGATACTATGGGCCGTTTGAAGTGCTTAAAAGAATAGGACCAATTGCATATATACTTTTATTTCCTTCTATCACTAGGGCTCATAATGTTTTTCATGTTTCTTTGCTTAAGAAATATGTACATGACCCTAACCATGTAATAAATTGGGATGTGATGTAGGTGGAACCATAGGAAGAGTTCCAAATCAAACCTATGCACATCCTCGCCAGGAAGGCGACAATGCTCTGGAACCTAGAAATAGGACAGGTCAAGGTGCAATGGGAGCACTACAGTCCTGAAGGAGGTACATGGGAGTTGGAGGATGCCATGTGACCGACACATCCATTTTTGTTCAATTCTACGGATTGCTGAGGGCAATACCAACAAAGCCTTTTTGTTCAATGTTGTAAAGCACTGAGGACAGTGTTGTTGAAGGGGGGGGGGGGATATAACACCCTCGTTTTGGCCTCATTTTCATTTAAATAATATGATTTAAACAGTCATGGTGTGGAGATCAAGGAAAAAGACACACCATCGATTTAGTGTTTATGTTTCGACAATTAACATTTAGGCCAATGGTTTTTTTATGCTTGCTGAGCATTATAGGTTTAGACATCATGTTAAATTTGAATTTTTTTTTTAATTAAAATCCTATAGCCAGCTATGTCAATGCAACAAAATGAGATGGAGGCATGATTTTTCCTAAGGATAAGGGGGTGGGGGGATTGGAAGAGTGGGTAGAAATTCAAAATGGGTAGAGCACCATTTCTGGGAAAAACATTTTTAAATTTTCTTGGGAAAGAAAAGACCAAAAAAATGCCTTCTTTTCCATCATGCAGTTGCGTTTCACCTTCCCATCACAATTTTGGACTGTGTTGAACATTTTAGCAAGGGGATTATGGCATTCACACAACAAGAATAATCACTCTGAGTCTTGATCCTTCATGATTTTTTTCCTGTTTTGTGAATTGTTTTCCTTTTTATGATTTTCCTGTCTGTTAGTTGTTTCCTAAATTCGAATTCCCAGAATCCGATTTGTGTTGTTGAATTGAATGACCTGCAAATGATTTCGTTTTGGTAATTGCAGTAGTCAGGCTAGCTCAAGCAATGCTCAGAAATTCATAATTGCTGTGTGTGTGTGTGTATTCCTTGGCTTCTGTTATGTTTTGTTAATCCCAGAACTGAGATCGATGTGTATACATCCTTGTTTGACATATGAATTGATTTGGGGAATGGAAATGGAGTCTGGACTTGCTTTATAAACCTAGTGTGTGAAGGAACCTCACATACCAATCTAGAGGGATGGTTTTCTTCTTTGCATACACTAAATAGCACTGGAAGGGAAGGCATGGCTTCAGGGACTATGTAGCAGAGAAGGGGATGCTTCCTTGTGTTGGGTGTGTGAATGTTTAGAAGTCAGGCTAGATCCAGTGTAGGTGTCTGTAGCTATGGGATTGAACTCACTAGCTTAGTAGCCAGTCTTTGCACCTCCTTGGTAGCATGATAAACCTAACTGGAAGGATGGCTTGGCTGGTATCCTAATAAACCCATCTGTTGGATTGGCCATGTCTCATGTGAATTTTGGCTCAGTGAAAGACACTGTTTGTGAAAGCATGATAAACCCAACTGGAAGGATGTCTTGGCTGGTATCCTGATAAACCCATCTATTGGATTGGATGTGTCTAATGTGGATTTTGGCTATGTGTAAACCACTGTCTATGTAAGCCTGATAAACGCAACTGGAAGGATGCATTGGCTTGGCTGGTAGCCAGATAAACCCATCTGTTGGCTTGGCTATGACTTGTATAAACTTTGGCTATGTGTAAATCACTCCATGTGTAATCCTGATAAACCTAACTATGTTATCTTGGATAATCCTTATTGTATCCTTGTCTATGGGGAAGTCTGCTAACGGTTCCTTATTCCTTGAGAAAATCATGCCCAGATCGAGGGTGGCATCATTCCTGAGAGATTGATGAGAACAATAGAATATGGTTGGGTGGAACGTTGCAGCGACATATCTGGTTGTGGGATAAGCATATGATAAAGATAAGTATCTCTTGTGCATCAATCCCTGGAACTGTACTTGTTGGTAAATTAATATGAAATGATGAATGCTTGAATGAAATGTGTTGTGTTTCAGCTGTATATTTTATGAATGACGCATCTATGTGTGTAATTAATTCAATGAATTTTCTAAGTTGTTATGAAGATAGATCGGGTAGATTGGTGATGTCCTGGATGCTTAAAAATAAGTTTTAGACTTAGAATATGTTCATTAGCATATCAAAATTCCACAGATTTAACCTTTGTGTAACCTGCGGGATGAGGGATACGGGATGTGAAAAATTTCTTTGGAAATTTTCACCTTCACATTTTCCCTTCCGCATTTTCCTTTCCACAACTTGCGGGATGCAGGATGCAGAATGCGAAAAACTCATTTTGTGAAATCTGCTTTCCGCAATTCCAGGATGCGGGATGCAGGATGTGGAAATTACCTATGGTAAATTTTGATTTCTGCAACTTTAATCTCCGCAACGGTCATTTAGCATGCGGGATGTAGGGTGCGAGAGTGAAATTTTATATATTTTTGATTCCATAAGTGAATCTCTTCACAGTGTTGATTTTTTGCGGGATGATTCTCTACCATTCGATCTTGCTGTGATTGGGGAAGATAAAGAGTTATAAACAGTCTGGATCTGAATTTTAGTAGGATAAATTATTGCTCGTGGAGATATTTAAAAAAATTAGTAATCATCATACGAATGTAGAATTAGAGATAGGTAGCTCAGGTAGAAGAGTTGGGTCATGTTCTATTCTCTGGGTTGGGATGGGACATGACACTATGACATATCATTCAGAGGAAGTTCTTTCAAAACAAGTACTGGAGGAACAAGGAGGCATGCTTAATGGAGAACAAGTTAATAATCCTATTGAATAAGATGATCATACTGATAATGCAGTTGAAGATGATAGTACAAATGCATTTATCCATGATTCATTTAATGTTATAATGGATCATGATTATGATCATGATCATGAAAATATTAATGAATTTGATGATGTTCACAATATACCTCTTCTTGAGAAGGCATACTTTATGAAGGCTCCAAAACAAATATTATCTTTGCTATATTATAGATAATCAACTTGAAGGTTATGAATGATCTTTCAAACATATCAATCACAAGGATGTTAAGGTATGTAAAATAATCCATCACATATATATGATCATGAGAAAGGTTATATTTGTTCCTCTAATATTTGTATTGTTAATTCATAATTCAAATCAATATGGATGAAATGTGTTTTTTTAATATTATTTATAGATTATATTAACTCTATTTTTATTTTTATTTGATGTAGCTTGATAGCTGAATTTTTGTTACCACCATCAAATATTTTACCTCTCACATATTGAGATTTATCTTCCATCATGAAAGAGATTGGAATGCATTATGAATCAATTAATGCATGCCCCGATGACCATGCTATATATTATAATCAGCATGAATTTTCAACATAATGTCTGGAATGTCATATAGGGAGACATCGAACAGATCAAGTAACAAAAAAGGTGCCTCACAAGGTTCTTCATTGTATTCCCATCATTCCACATTTGCAACAACTCTTTAGGTGCAATAAAATAGCACAATTTATGGACTACCATGCAAGGAACATAATTCAAGCTGATGTCATTCGAATTCCTGTAGATGGTTCTGCATTTAGAGATATGGAGGAAAAGTGGCCTCATTTTAAAGAAGAACCATGTAATCCTAGGATTTATTTGGCAGCAGATGGTGTTAATCCATTTGCGCAGATGAGATCCGTCTACATGGTGTGGCCTATTTTTGTTGCTAAATTTTTGTTATCAACAATAACATTCTTCCATGGTTGTCAATAAAGAGGGAGCAGATAATGTTGTCAATGATTATTCTAGGTACGTTGTGTCTACAACTGCTTTATTTTTAATGTAGTTGTGGCATCTCATTTTTCATATTTTGTTTTGTAATGTCATAAATATATTTTATTTTACTCTTGTGCATGGTTTATATATCTAAATGGTTCTCATAATTATATATTTTATATGTACTTCAAATTAATTAGGTAAGTTCCAAGTGAAAGATATGAATGCATATATAGAACCTCTTTTAGATGAGCTACTAAAGTTATGGAATGACATCAGTATGTATGACGTATCTAGACCAATACATCAAAGGAAATTTCAATTCCATGCAATACTTGTATGGACAGTACACGATGCCCTAGGGTTAACCCATTTTTGTGGTTTGTATTTTTAAGCTCCACTTTAATTCCATTTAATTTTATGAAGTAGTTAATATAGTTTATGTATAATTATAATTGACATAGATATTCCATATATATATATAGGTCTTCAGACAAATGGAAAATTTGCATGTCCAGTTTGTGGTCCTAAGACCAAATCTCGTCACACAAAAAGATTAAGAAAAAAGGTGTTTGATGAGTATAGGAACTTCCTCTCTAAGAATCACAGGTATAGAACAACTAGAAAAAATATTTTCAATGGAAAGCAAAAGACTGCATTAAAACCACAGAGAATGACACCTCACCTTTGGAGGTTGCAATATAATAGAAATCATCAAGCTCGTACATATGGATTATCGTATATGAATTGTTATGTATTTTTTTACTGTGTGTTGTTTAGTGTAGTGGCCATAATTGATATTTGTAACTTATTTATAAGCTAATATTCATGATGTCCATCGTGATCATGAAGGAATTAATGTGATTCCATGAGAAATGAAAAGTTATCCCAAACAATTCAACAGGTTTCCCTACTATGAGCACCTACAAATTGCTCATCTGTTTGATGCAATACATATCAGAAAGAATGTGGTTGAAAAATTATGGTGAGTATTGGAGCTAAGGAGTGACAAAGAAAAAATTGTGAAATTTTGCAAAGACATTCAAGAAGGAAACCATGCAATGAAAGATGTCATTCAATTTAATACCAACATAGACCAAATTAATATAAACTCAATTTCATGGATGTTTACGGAGCAGAAAAGTAATGTTGTAAAATAAGTCATGCGGAAAATTAAATTTCCCATAGGATTTTGTCCAAAAATGAAGAATATCATAACAAAGAAAGGTGATTTTGTCGGGGTGAAAATGCGTGATTGAAATGTCTTCATTAAGGTAATTTTATGGTTATATCCATATATTTATTGTTTTTTTAATTTTAGAGCATATTGTTGTTATTTTGTTTGTCTACTATTTTTTTTTAAATGATTTGGTTTGTATATTGTTACCATATGTTCTACCTCACTCTCTCTCTCTCCCGAAAAAATTCAACAACAATGTCAAACAATTTATATATAATAGTGGGAAATACTTGATGTAACTAGAGATTATGTGCATGTGCTTAGTGTTCCTTTAATTCATCGTATAATTTATATTTGTTTTTTTTTGCAATAATTCATGTTATGTAATTTAATGATTTTTTTGTTAAGTATCGTTATTAGTTTGCATCACTTGTAGATGGTTTCCATCTAAAGAAATACATAAAGAATATAAAAGTATTGGAGGAGAGAAATTCCTCGTCTCATGTGGGAAATGTAGAAGCATCTACCTTTGAAATTTTTCAATGCACATGAACACTACATCATACACCAAGTTGAGGAGATTGAAATGTGTGGACCTGTGCACTGAAGGTCCATGTGGATGGTTAAGAGGAACTTGAAATTTATGAAGGGTTTGGTTAGACAACAAGCACATGATGAGGGTTCTATGATGGAGGGATATATGGTATACCAAAACATGTTGTATTCTAGTGAAATATTCCTAATTTAGCGTCAAATCTCAATTTACATTGCATTTGTGATCCAGACTTCGATAACAATTTTTAACGGGAGTACATGAAGGGGAAAGGTAGATCGAGAAAGGTGAAAGGTAATTGTTCGTTATTGGATGTTAATTAATATAATACATTTGATTGTTTACTTTTATGTATATATATATATATATATATATATATATATATATANAAGAAAAAGAATGTGAAAATTTGCAAAGACATTCAAGAAGGAAACCATGCAATGAAAGATGTCATTCAATTTCATAGCAACGGAGACCAAATTAATATAAAATCAATTCCATAGATGTTAACAAAGCAGGAAAGTAATGTTGTAAAAGAATTAATGTGGAAGATTAAATTTCCCACTGGATTTTGTGGGAACATGAAATATCTTAACAAAGAAAGGTGATTTTGCGAGGGTGAAAACGTATGATTGGAACGTATTCATGAAGGTAATTATTACGGTTATATCCATATAATTTGTTTTTTTCTTAATTCCAGTGCATATAATTGTTATTTTTTTGTCTACTCTTTGTTTAAAAAATGATATGGTTTGTATAGACAACGTTGACAACAATTCCAAACAAGTTATATATAATCTTAGGAAATACATGAGGTAACTAGCGATTATTTGCACGTGCTTAGTGTTTATTTAATTCATCATATAATTTATATATATTTTTTGTGCATTAATTCATGTTATGTAATTTAATGTTTTTTTTATTAAATATCGTTATTGGTTTGCATCACTTGTAAATGGTTGTCATCTAAAGAAATCCATAAAGAATACATAAAGTATTGGAGGAGAGAAATTCCTTGTCTCATGCGGCATTTTTCAATGCACAAGAACACTACCTCATACACCAAGTTGAAGAGATTGAATTGTGTGGAATTGTGCACTCAAGGTCCATGTGGATGGTTGAGAGGCACTTGAAATTTATGAAGGGCTTGGTTAGATAATGAGCACGTGCTGAGGGTTCTATGATGGAGGGATATATGGTATACCAAAACATGTTGTATGTTAGTGAATATATTCCTAATTTAGTGTCAAAGCTCAATTTATGTCGCATTTGTGATCCATACTCCAATAACAATTTTGAAGGGTAGTACCTAAAGGGGAAAGGTAGATCGAGGAAGGTGAAAGGTAATTATTAGCTAGTGGATGTTAATTATATCGTACATATTCTAATTTCATATTAAATTTATTGCATCAATTAAGAGCATATACTTTGTTCAAAAAATTTACATCTGTCTTTAATTTTAATGTTTATTGGCATCAAGCAGTTGGTCGAGAGTGGGATGCAATTCATTTATACATCGCAAACAATATTTACTGGATGAAGGTAAGGATTTAACGATTTGAAAAATCGCATCATAGAATATCATGGGAAGGTGTGGCTTCACTAGTTAAAGAAACACCTAGCATTGGAGATACCAATCTTACACAAAGGGATATCGATTTAGCATATCATTTAAAAGATAAGAAGGAAATAATTTTTTTGTGTAATTTAGGATACTATTCTATTGAAGTAAGGTAATAATGGTACAAAAAATATTACATTTCAGAGAAGCACTCCTTCCTAAAGGACCTGGCAGGTGTAACCAGTCTAAGACGAGAACCAGACCCTCCCTCTAAGAGGGAAAATAGGTCCAAAAGAAGAGCATTATATCCTCTCTCAAAGAGGGAAAACAAGTCTCAGAAATAGAGACTGACATTATACAAAAATAAAAACAGTGTCCTGAAAACCTAACAAACAAATTTTAGGCCTTAGAGAGCTCACCATATTCAAAAAATATACAAAAAACATTAACCGAACTTGACTAAATCTTGTGATAAGGTTCCCCGATGATGGGGCAACCGAAACCAAAGGAGACGACCTCAGTTGGGTCATCTATGATGTCCGACGCATCATAAATAGAGGATCTTGGTTGCTCGCTACTAGAAGAGGCACCTTCTTCTTCACCACTTGCAAGGGGTTGTTTCACCATGAGAGGGACAGTCTTTCAGACAAGGGCTTGTGTGGGGGTTCATCTGCTGATGGAAAAATATTTTATATGGCCTAGTGAAGAGGGGGGAGGGGCATCACACTCCATAAGGATAATGGGGGAGAGGGTGGGAGGGGTTGGAGCAGAGGTGGAGGTGGGTTGGGTAGTGGAAGCAGTTGGAGTAGGAGGTGGGGGTGGAGGTGCTAGAGGTGCAACTAGAGCTAGTGAGATAGATAAAGAAGGGTGAGAAGGAGGAAAGGGTTTGGATTTGAAGCAGAGCATGAGCCTAATGAGAAGGTTCTTTATGACCTAGTAATTCCATTTGTGCTCCATCGAGTGGCCTACAACATTGGCGGCACCATATAATTCATCCTCCCAATCGTTCACCATTTGGAGAAAAACATCTAGAATCTCAGCATCAAAACCCTCTCTGCATGACATTGCAATGAGATGAATTTGGCATTCAACTTGGGATCCTCTTCCAGAACAACCACGCTGAGGAATGCCTCGCTTCCTTTATGACATGGAAGAGTGGCAACAAGTAGCAAAAAGAAAGATGCAAGCAGAGGCGAAGAGGGATGATTATTTTAGTGAGAGAAGGAGCCAGAGTTGTGAGAGGTTCCAGAGCAAATAGCTTGGAGGATGGAGGATGCAGATCATAAAATGAATGGCATGTCGACCTAGGAACTAGGGTGGCACATTGAACAATGTCTATGCTGAGTTAATGATGACGTCCCATTGAACATCCTATGAACAGCCGCATCCCAAGTCAATGTAAATGCACACAACCATGAGGGGGTGAGGTGAGGTGACGTCAGGTTGATGATGGGCCAGGCCTT